>JAWPHD010003446.1:0-216803 GCA_037043455.1 Cyrtodaria siliqua
AACAGATTTGGTGTAGGTTTGATGTACAGTCCAAGAGTGATAAGTGAACGTGGTTTGGTCTAGGTTTTATGTACGAACTTGGCATGGAAAGTGAACAGATTTGATGTAGGTTTGATAACGGTTGGTGTATGTTTGAAGTATTACATGGGACTGGTAAGTGAACGTGGTTTGGTCTAGGTTTGATGTACGAACTAGGTCAGGAAAATGAACAGATTTAATGTAGGTTTGATTATGAAATAAGTATCGTCATCAGAGGTTTAGGTCTGATGTCAGGTAAGTGAACAGGTTTGGTTTAGGTTTGAAGTACGTACTACTTAGGAGTGATAATTGAACAGGTTTGGTGTAGGTTTGAAGTACAAGCTAGGAGTGATAAGTGAACGTGGTTTCGTGTATGTTTGATGTAGACCTAGGACTGGTAACTGAACAGGTTTGTTGTAGGTTTGATGTACGACCTAGGAGTGATAAGTGAACTTGGTTTGGTGTAGGTCTGATGTAGACCTAGGACGAGTAATTGAACAGATTTGATGTAGGTTTGATGTACAACCTAAGAGTGATGTGAACGTGGTTTGGTCTAGGTTTTATGAACTTGGCCTGGAAAGTGAACAGATTTGATGTAGGTTTGATAACGGTTGGTGTAGGTTTGAAGTATTACATGAGACTGGTAAGTGAACGTGGTTTGGTCTAGGTTTGATGTACGAACTAGGTCAAGAAAATGAACAGATTTAATGTAGGTTTGATTATGAAATAAGTATTGCCATCAGAGGTTTAGGTCTGATGTCAGGTAAAGGGAACAGGTTTGGTTTAGGTTTGAAGTACGTACTACTTAGGAGTGATAATTGAACATGTTTGGTGTAGGTTTGAAGTAATACCTAGGAGTGACAAGTTGACGGGTTTTGTATACGTTTGATGTAAGACCTATATCTGTTAAATGAACTGTTTGGTGTAGATTTAATGTTAAACCTAGGTGTGATAAGCGAACAGGTTTTGTATGTTTGAAGTACTACCTAGGAGTGGTAAGGGAACGTGGTTTGTTGTAGGTTTGATGTACGACCTAGGACTGATATGTGAACGTGGTTTGGTGTAGGTTTGATGTAGACCTAGGACCTATGTCTGTAAAGTGAACAGGTTTGTTGTAGGTTTGTTGTACGACCTAGGACTGATAAGTGAACTTGGTTTGGTGTAGGTTTGATGTAGACCTAGGACGGGTAAGTGAATAGGTTTGGTGTATGTTTGATGTACAACCCAAGAGTGATAAGTGAACGTGGTTTGGTCTATGTTTTAATGTAGGAACTTGGCCTGGAAAGTGAACATATTTGATGTAGGTTTGATAACGGTTGGTGTAGGTTTGAAGTATTACATGGGCCTGGTAAGTGAACGTGGTTTGGCCTAGTTTGATGTACGAACTAGGTCTGGAAAATGAACAGATTTGATGTAGGTTTGATTATGAAATAAGTATCTTCATCAGAGGTTAGGTCTGATGTCTGGTAAGTGAACAGGTTTGGTGTAGGTTTGAAGTACTTCCTAGGAGTGATAAGTTGACAAGATTGGTGTAGGTTTCATGTTAGACCTATGTCTGTTAAGTGAACAGTTAGGTGTAGATTTAATGTAAAACCTAGGTGTGATAAGCGAACCGGTTTCGTATGTTTGAAGTGCTACCTAGGAGTGGTAAGTGAACGTGGTTTGGTGTATGTTTGATGTAGACCTAGGACTGGTAAGTGAACAGGTTTGTTGTAGGTTTGATGTAGACCTAGGACCTATGTCTGTAAAGTGAACAGGTTTGGTATAGGTTTGATGTACTACCTGTGACTGGTAAGTGAACAGGTTTGGTGTATGTTTGATGTACAACCCAAGAGTGATAAGTGAACGTGGTTTGGTCTAGGTTTTATATACGACTTTGGCCTGGAAGGTGAGCAGATTTGATGTAGGTTTGATAACGGTTGGTGTAGGTTTGAAGTACTACATGGGACTGGTAAATGAACGTGGTTTGTTGTAGGTTTGATGTACGAGACCTAGGACTGTTAAGTGAACGTGGTATGGTGTAGGTTTGATGTACGACCTAGGACTGTTAAGTGAACGTGATATGGTGTAGGTTTGATGTACGACCTAGGACTGGTAAGTGAACAGGTTTGGTGAAGGTTTGATGTATGATTTGTGGATGGTGAACATTTTAAGAATAAACAATCGGCAAGTGTGCTGGGCGGTATAGGGAAGAGGTGGGGTGGCGGGGGTGGGGAGAATTCTGATGAAAGACCTGGAACTGATAAGTGAACATTTTAAAAGGACTGGAGGCGATCGAATACAACTATATGTGCCAATCCAAACAAGAATGTGTTTCAGTTTCATATGTAATCAACCAGGCACCGTGATTCATCCGATTTAATTATTGTTAATGAAATAGTCGGGTCTAGAAAACTCAGCTAGTTTCTTTACTATAAATCTTTAATATCAATTTATGTTCTAATAAATTCTTGTTTTTGTGATGGAAGTACTTTTTGTGCCGCATGCGTAAGATGGCAGACACTTAGGGATCACTTTGTTGTCATTGTCCGTCCACCGATCCCACTTTAACCTACAACATAACCTTGACCATAACTTGAAAAGAATTTGACCGATGTTTATGAAACTATACATACTAGTACATCTTTATCTTACCTCAAGGAATGTTGTTACACATGTGCAAAACCTCTGACTTTCATTCTGGCAGAGTTATGACCCTTTTCATAAAACTTTAACCTGGAACCTAACCAAGTTCATGGCCATAACTTAACAAGTATTTGACCTTTGTTCATTGAACATATATTCATCTTACCCCAAGGAATGTTGTTACACATGTGCAAAACCAATCATTCTGACTTTAATTGCGGCAAAGTTATGCCCCTTTTCATAAAACTTTAACCTGCAACCGAACCTAGCTCACAACTTTGCAAAATACTGACCCATGACCATGAAACTTTATTCAGTTCCTCCTCATCAATTATCCAATGCAGAGTTATGCCTCTTTTCATAAAACTTTAACCTACAACCTAACCTAGCTCACAACTTGGCAAAATACTGACCTATGACCGTGAAACATTATTCTGTTCCTCCTTATCAATTATCCAATGCAAAGTTATGCCTCTTTTCATGAAGTTAAAATTTTACAAAAAAAATATTTTCCAATTCATGAATGATTGTCTTCAAACTTTATAGTTAGATTGTCCTTGCTGAAAAAAGCTAATGGCAGGCAACACAAGTGTTCCATGGAATACCCTTCTAGTCTTGTCAGGGAACCACAAAGGCTGCAAAGAGGGTGAAAAAACCCATGTGGCTCCTTTTTATTTTATTTTTTTATACAGTAAAGGTACATCGAAAAACAGATTTGCTGTTTTACTCGTCGGTGAAAGACAACAACTACCCTGTACATTTCAAACCAAAAGAAAACAAAATGCTTCCTGAACGGGCAATGACATCGATGACCTCTAGATCAGGTATTTATATTTAAAAATTCCTTTTTAACTTTAGTTACAATTGCTTACACTCCAACCCTGGCAATATTATGTTATGGTCGCGTGTTTTCACATGAGCTTATTGAATCAAAGATGTGTATGTTAAAGAAACTAACCTGCCAAATAACAGCAAAATTACACAAAACCGTATAAATCAAAACTCTGTAAATGTGTTCAGGTCATATATAATGTATATGTGCAGACGTAAAGTATAGGATTTTCACAGGCTCTTAAAATACCTGTGATTGTGCGTAAAATGAATTATGAGTTTGTAACTCTTAATTCGACTCCAGTTTTGGGGTTTGGTCTGGCTGGTTAAAGCCGTTTATATTGTGCCTATTTGGACAAAATATGTACCGGTAAGTTAATTGTATATATTTCGTCGTCAGTAGATTTCAAAATGGTGTACATTTGTTGTTAAAATTGTCAGTTGTTGGCGGGATAGCTTCTTTAATATTATTGGTCTATCAGTAGAAGCAGGGTTCGATAGAAATAAAAATATTGTTGATTGCTTCAGTTTTCCACCAAATACTTAATGTAAAGTAACATCACAAAACATTTGTTACACTTCAGGTTACCAAGGAGACATGGATCTTGATGACATAAACCCAGACTCTGTGAATGGATTAGGTGGATCTGTGTATCTGGGAAAAGCAATACATCACATCTGCTACCAGCTTGCAGGCACTCGTACTTTTGTCACTGAACACACGAGCGCCCACACCAGGAACACTTGTTGTGCCTTTTACCCATTTACTCGTCGATTGTAACCTGGTTCCGTTGTAATCCAATATCAACAGGGAACCAGTTTATGGAACACAACTACTACTGGAAGCCAGCAGACAACAATTTTGTTGTAAGAGTAATAGATGACATTGCCGAAAAGCACCAAGATGACATTGCTGAAAAGCAACACATCACTTAAGGCATCTGCTACCAGCTTTCAGGCATTACTTTCTTGACTGAACATGTCTATACATACATAGATGCTGATAAAAAAATTCTGAAATTTTTTAATGTAGAGGATTGGATTACAGCAGGGGACCAGTAACGATGAACTAAAGCGTTCTGTTAACTTGGAAAAAGAGTCACTACACATCATCTATTGCAAGCCAGCAGACAACACTTTTATTCCTATCTGGAGTAACAGATGTGCCTTTTATCTGGGATTAATTTCACCATTTGTGTAGAACCTGTATAAAATTGTACTTAGGTGTTGGTTCCAGCAGACGACATCATACAGCATCTTGTAGCCTTAGGTGTTGGTTTCAGCAGACAACAGCGTACAGCATCTTGTAGCTTTAGGTGTTGGTTTCAGCAGACAACATCATACAGCATCTTGTAGCCTTAGGTGTTGATTTCAGCAGATGACATTGTACAGCATCTTGTAGCTTTAGGTGTTGGTTTCAGCAGACAACATACAGCATCTTGTAGCTTTAGGTGTTGGTTTTAGCAGACGACATTGTACAGCATCTTGTAGCTTTAGGTGTTGGTTTCAGCAGACAACATCATACAGCATCTTGTAGCTTTAGGTGTTGGTTTTAGCAGACGACATTGTACAGCATCTTGTAGCTTTAGGTGTTGGTTTCAGCAGACAACATCATACAGCATCTTGTAGCTTTAGGTGTTGGTTTCAGCAGACGACATTGTACTGCATCTTGTAGCTTTAGGTGTTGGTTTCAGCAGACAACATCATACAGCATCTTGTAGCTTTAGGTGTTGGTTTCAGCAGACGACATTGTACAGCATCTTGTAGCCTTAGGTGTTGGTTTCAGCAGACAACATCATACAGCATCTTGTAGCTTTAGGTGTTGGTTTCAGCAGACGACATTGTACAGCATCTTGTAGCCTTAGGTGTTGGTTTCAGCAGACGACATTGTACAGCATCTTTCAGCCTTCTGATTATAAAAAAAAAGCTGCCACCCATATTATTTTTTTATAGAGACATACTGATACTGAACAATGCTTGTTCAAAGCATTAAACGTTTAAAACTAGGACTTCAGTTTTGAATTTTAATGAAAATAGAAAAAAAAAATCTTATTTAAAGGTACCAAATTAGGGCTATTCCATTAAAACATATCCAGAACCCCCGGGAGGCAATATAATCATGATAATACCGGTACACATCTATGGGTTAACCCTATCATGATAATACCGGTACACATCTATGGGTTAACCCTATTTTCTGAAATATGGTTCTTTAAACTCAATTTTGCATCTATGGGTGGGTATTCGATTTCAAAAGTCACATGTATGTTTTAATGGAATAGCCTTTAGTTCAAAATTTAATAATCAGGACTGCTTTTTTGCAGGTTTTAATAATATCACAATGTTTTTTAAGGCACTGGAGGGGATCTAGAAATTTGATTGGTGTCATTCCAAAATCCACTTGATGTGCTTCAGTTTCATATGGAGTATGTATATACATTGAATAAAGCAGCATGCTTCCTTTGCTTTAATTACTGTTTATGAAAATGTTTTGTCTGAAAAAGTTGATTAGTTGTCTGTTTTTTTTAAGAAATAAATTATTTCTAGCAGGTTTATGTTGTGCCAGATCAATACCTGGTGGGCGAGACTTGAAGATCATCGATACCTAGGGGCGGGACTTGAAGCCAGATCAATACCTAGTGGGCGGGGCTTGAAGCCAGATCAATACCTGGTGTACGGGGCTTGAAGAGCACCGATAGCCCGTGGTTTCAATGTTTTTCAAGTCCCAAACATTAGGATTTTAAACTTGCACAATATAAACCCGCTGGAAATATTTATTATCTGACATGGAATTTTTATGCATATAATACACAATTTTCAACAGATTGAACATAATACAAACAAAATTCTAACAAATTACAGTGTACACCCATCTCTCAACATCAAACAAAGGAAATGTAAAGCTTCATTGTGTTTGTCACAATTTAAATTTGTTGTTTGAACGTAATGTTGCTTTATAATAATGTCATCTTTGTTTTCCATGATTTGTGACATTTAAAAATGACGTCTCATCGGTGAACAGACACATCAGAGGTCTTGATAGGAAAACCTAACTTGGTTTATTAAAATACTCAATGTTGAATGGTTATTGGGGAGGTCTTAAAAAAGCTATACAACACCTCTGACATCATGCATGTCAACTGTTAAGACATTATTTTAAATGCCAGAAAACACATTAACCGTTGATATGTCATTTTAAACATCAGATGCAAACAACGAAGTGAAAGAGCGTTATTTTAAGCGATGCAATGTTCCAACAACACACTTAAATAGGATGAAACTGTATATTCTTCTCATTTGATGTTGAGAGATAGGCATAAAATGTAAGTTGTGAGAATTTGTTTGTATTGTGTGCTAGCTCTTGACAAAATGTGTATCATGATACATAAAACTCCATGTCAGATAAGAAATAATTGAATTGAATTGGGGTTTTAAGGCGCACCAACACATGAAAGGTTATATGGCGCCTAACAGGAATGAACATGCCAGCTCATCCTCCATGTACATCAAGATAAAATATGGAGAACGGGCCTAGAACCTTCTCACCCTGAACTGCAGAGTTGCTGCAAATTCTATTGTAGACACTCCATTTACGCTGGAGCCACGTTATAGTTTTTCTGCCACTGCTCTAGTGATATGAGTGAGATGGCACCTGAAAAAATGCAGGGGTGATGATGAAGACCTTTAATGAGCATGAACAAAAAATGATAAAATGAACATGAAATTTGGGGGGTGGGGTGGGGGGTTCTACCCCTCTGCCTTCCCCTCCAACGGGATCTGCAGTGGCCCTATTCTTTGCCCCGTAACCAAACAGGGCCCCGGGAACCACACGGTGCTGATAAGAAATAAAATATTTCCAGCGGGTTTATATTGTGCGAGATCAAAACCTGGAGTTTGGGATTTGAAGCACCTCAAAACCGTGGACCTTGGTATCGGTGAACTTTAAGTCCCACCAGGTATTGATCTGGGACAATATAAACCTGCTGGAAATATTTTATTTCTTAATTTAATACCTCCTTAAAAACCAATCAGCACTGAGTATTTGAATTTATATTGCTAACAGGTGTGTGTATAAATCAAAATATGTGTTCATCGAGCACAAGACTAACATTTGTAAAGAGCCTTAGTATGGATTAATACTAATGATTCATACAAAAAAATATAGCTGAGTCATCTAGTTTTTCAGAACAAAATGTTCCATGAAAGAAACTAACCTGCCAAATAACATACTTACACTACAAACTCGTTTATCAAACATATATCAAGTGTTCTAGTCGTATAATAATGTATATCTGCCATTAAAAGTACAAGATTTTTCACGGGTTTTCGTGACTGAATATGCGTAAAATGAATTATGAGTTGGTAACTATTAATTCGACACTCCAGTTTTGGGGTTTGTCTGTCCTGGCTTGTTATTAAAGCTGTTTATATTGCGTCTATAGTAGGATTCTCAAAAATGTAAGTTATATATATAACTCGTCAACTGTATGTTTAGAAACGGTTAACACGTTGTAAAATTTGGTTGTTGTTAGCGGGATAGTTACTTTAACGATAATTTAATTGAATGGATTATCATGCCTAGTTAATGAATTATCACGCCTAGTTAATGGATTATCATGCCTAGTTAATTAGATCATCATGCCTAGTTAATTAGATCATCATGCCTAGTTAATGAATTATCACGCCTAGTTAATGGATTATCACGCCTAGTTAATGGATTAGCACGCCTAGTTAATGGATTATCACGCCTAGTTAATTAGATCATCATGCCTAGTTAATGGATTAGCACGCCTAGTTAATTAGATCATCATGCCTAGTTAATGGATTATCATGCCTAGTTAATTAGATCATCATGCCTAGTTAATGAATTATCACGCCTAGTTAATGGATTATCACGCCTAGTTAATGGATTAGCACGCCTAGTTAATGGATTATCACGCCTAGTTAATGGATTATCATGCCTAGTTAATGGATTAGCACGCCTAGTTAATGGATTATCACGCCTAGTTAATGGATTATCATGCCTAGTTAAGGGCATATGAACATAAATACAAACAGAAACATATTTTGATGGTTTAATTTGTATTTGGATTTACCAAAGTGATTAGGTAGTCATGTTTCATCCTATGCAGCTGCTGCAGTAGTACATGTTAAACCATGAACTAAACCATGTTTGCCGAGCACTTTCGAGTCGAAATATCAAGCTCAACTATAAAATTCTGAAACTTTTAATGGTCAAGCTTTACAATCTGAAGCTTTACACAAATAAAATAAGCAAATATATTACACATTTGTCTGTGATTTGTATAGGAAATACTGGGAATAGATAAGCTATATCTACTCGTTTGCTCTACTGGGAAATTGGTCGGCCTTTTCCGTCAGTTGCGGTAACGCCAAATGACGTTCCGATTGTTTTAGGGACGTCGTTGTCAGATTCCGCCACTAGGGAAAAAACGATTACGGAAATTAACAAAGAGTTCCGGTTCCACTTGTTTCGTTTGTATGACGTAACGTCGTCTAGGCGTTCTCGTGCAGACTGGTGTAAAAAGGCATAAATCATTAGAAATATTGATAAAATATCATTTTAAATTATGTAATATATTGTTTAATAACCAGTGTTTTTGAGATACTGAAAACATTTCTCTACCTCGGGAGATATTTCCCGTATCTTAAAGACAGTGGTTATTAAACTCTATATTACAGCTGTCCTGGAAGTTTCACAATGGAAAACACTCATTGGAAAAAATTATAGTCAAAAGAAATATTTGAGATTTGAGCTTGAGCATGGGATTTTGACTCAGCAAGTTTCGAGAATACGGCAGCAGGCCGTACAGCCAAAAGAGCTTTAATAAATGTGTTCTGTCAAAGGAAATATTTACAAAACATAAATCTGTTAAAACTGCTTTATACATTTGTTTCCACAATACATGTATTCACAAATATTTTAATTACTTGTCAATATTAAGGGCATTCCCTGCTGAAGTGTTTATTGATTTTTCTTATAACCAACATTTTCATTTTTCAATTGTATCAATAGGTTAAACACTATTAAAATGGTTACTTGATTTTAAATATTAGAAATGTCCACAATTTCCGTTCCATACATTGTATCAAATCTGTATTCTGATGATCAGGAAGTAGCAGACGACTCCGTTACAAAGTATTACCTCTGCTGTACACATGAGGTCATGCTTCACACACTCTGCCGTCAACACAAATGATGTACAGTCTCTCAATATGAATACTGTATTGGACCATTTTTGATGTTATTTTTTTAACAGTATTAATTTGCAACAACAATTTAGCATTCCCTAGACCAACGTGTTATTGTTTCTTACTACAGTTCATTATCATAGCAATAAATTAAGTATTCCCCATGATCAAGTCTTTGTTTTAAGTTTCGAATGTGACGGTTCTTCAAATTCGTGTTCATATTCGATTTCCACTTTACGCCTCGGTCGTCGTTTCTTGCTGGAGGTAGATGGTCGCTGTTCGTCGTCAGAGTCGGAAGAGCTACTGGAGTCACCTTGTAACCGGTCCATATCCTGTTGATGAGAAAAATGGCAGGGTGTTAAAGTACTGTCTATATAAGAAGGTGATGAATTTGAAAACATGGAATCAAAAGTTATATATTTAAAGCAGCTGAAAAATATTTATGTCAAAAATTATTGAAATGTTCGTTTAAATTTCAATTAAAATCTTGAAAATGTATCCCTCTCTGCATTTTTGACAGTTAAACAGCAGCAGCAGCGTTGAAGTGGCATTTTAAAAAAGATTTTGTTGTAATGACAAGCATATGAAATCAGACAATACTTTGAAGAGTATAAAGCTATATCAAGATAGAAAAAGGAGGTAATTAAAAACCTAAGAAACCAAAATCAGGTGAAGGTCACTCATATACTACTGTTGGTTGGAATGAATAGTAGTCCTCCAGATGTATCTATGTATGCAGTTTGAATAGGGTAGGTTAACGTAACAGAAACGGAGCTAATCAAAATCAACAAAGTGCAAGAAATAGGTGAAGGTCAGCCATGGTGACCTGCTTTTGGTCAAAATCTACTATCAAATCTAGATGTACCTATCTGTTTGAAGAGTGTTGGGTTATCGGTGACAGAAACAGAGGCAACGAAAAACCCAAATCAATGTGTGATGTACGGACAGACAAGGTTACATGTTACACTATATGGCTCCTTCAGTATCGGGATGTATAACAAATCAGTGAAATACACAAACTATATGTAACTATGTAATTCAAATCATTGATGGGATGTCAACAAAGCTCTTTATTTATTACCTCCACGTCTTCGGCATCACTCTCTTCAAATTCTTCCTCGGCAATATACTCTATTTCTCCGGAGTCCTGAATAATCAAGTTGAATATATACACAAACTTCTCAGTGAAATGCTTCTTTTTCATGTGTTATGTTAACAATCTGGAGCATAAGTTTATTAATGAGAGCAATATGATATTATCAAATCAAGAGTTAATTTCTGAAGTTCTAGAATTTTCAAAACTTGCAAACCGAATGCAAAATTACATCAACTGAACTATAAGCTGTCAATTTGATGCATCTGACGTACAAATAACAGACCTTCATTAATAATTCTATGTTACAAGAATCGAGTCTATATCAATGAAAATGAATTATTTGTTAGCAGTTAGGGAGAAGGCGCCGTCAAAAGGTTATTATTTCTATAGCCAGTCAGGCATTCGGGCAATCATGGTTCTCTCGAGATTTCAAATCAGCGACACAATTTAATTACATCTTTATAATAACACACTACTAAATGTACCATAATAATATAGCAGTCGTCTATATTGCGCTGAGGGATATTCCATTAAAAAATACCCGGGATCCCAGGAAGGCAAGTTAAGAAATATCTATGGGTGAACCCTATTTTTCTGGAATTTTTGTATTTAAATCAATTTGCATCTATGGGTGGGTGTACAATTTCAAGTGCCTTCCTGGGGTCCCCATGTATGTTTAAATGGAATAGCCCAGACTGAATATGCAGAACTGAAGATAGACAAACGAAGCTTTCTTTTGAAAGAAGACTTCGAAAGACGCTAACCCTTAGCTCGCTAAGCACGACTATAATAGCCTTTGCGTCCATTGTAATCCCAGACCAGCCTGCGGGCTAATCAGGCAATGTTTGGCTGCTGATCAGTCATTTTTCCCAAAACACCCCTTTGTCACATAAATGGAATGGTCTTAATTCAAAGAAAGAACAGACCATTATATATATGTAGCGGGTTAAGGCTCAACACATTCCAGTCAATCACTGCCTAGTGTTTTTCTATAACTTACAGAGTCTTCTTCCATTTCCTCATCAGATTCGTCTTCATCCTCCCTCTCTCCATCTTCTTTCTCCGATTCACTTTCACTCTCCACCTCCTCCCCCTCCACCACCTTGTCAAACGCCTTCTGTGGGAAGTTGTAGATGTCCTTATACTAAAATAGAATTATTGTAATAAATTACGATTTACAGCCCGTCATGATGTGTTGGTTTATTAGGAGATACAGACAAATTCCCACTCCAAGTCATTGCATGCCTTCTTTGGGAAGTTGTAGATATTCCAGCACTGAAATCAAATCAGTTAAATTGAATATGGAGTAACAGACTAGCATAATATGTGTTTTAGTAGGAGACCATCCCAGACGAGTTTAAATGATATGGACAAATTCCCATTAAACCACCTCAATATCAAATGGCTTCTGCAGGAAGTTGAAGATATCCTGGCACTGAAATTGAATTAATTTATTATGGTTTTCTGGTCCATCAACACATGGGTATGAGAGATAAAGAGGCTACAGAGAAATACATTGATAATAAATATCATATCCTAGAACAGCGAGTCTGAAACAGTTTCAGTATTATCCATGGGACTTCACTTCAGAAATGCTCAAAGCTGGATTCATAACAATAGGGACAGATGACTATATCCTGAACATAACAATAGGGACAGATGACTATAGCCTGAACATAACAATAGGGACAGATGACTATAGCCTAAACATAACAATAGTGACAGATGACTATAGCCTGAACATAACAATAGGGACAGATGACTATAGCCTAAACATAACAATAGGGACAGATGACTATAGCCTGAACATAACAATAGGGACAGATCACTATAGCCTGAACATAACAATAGGGACAGATCACTATAGCCTGAACATAACAATAGGGACAGATCACTATAGCCTGAACATAACAATAGGGACAGATCACTATAGCCTGAACATAACAATAGGGACAGATCACTACAGCCTGAACACATAAACTGCCATACTAAATCTTAATGGAGGTTTCTTATTTTGAACCATGTTTGCATATAATTTTTATTTATCGAGCCAGAAGGTAGTTTTATATACTCTGAATAAGTGTCAGTGGTTCCTCTTAAATGACCAGCTGTCCATCATGCCAGTGATTCTTCCTGAAGAAACTTAACTGCCAAATTTCACTAGAAAACAGTTCTTCCAAGCTCTCTCCATGTGTTTAGGTCATAATGCATGTGAGCAGATTAAAAAGTCTAGATTTATTCATGGGTACTAAAAATTGTCTGGCTAGTTTAGACGTTTATATTACAGTTATAGAGTTCGGATTCGCAACATATGTAAGTAACAGTTATACCATATCATTAGTTGGCTTAGAAAAGGTGTAAATCGTTTGCCAAATGTGTCTATTGTTGGTGGGATAGCAGCTTTAAATAGGCTGTAGTCCATCATGGCAGTCTTTACCCACAGATGTCACTATATTAGTACTCACCGTTCCTTGTTTGAGTCTCTCCAGTAACTCTTTCTCGATGGCAGTGTCGAGTTGTGCAGCAATGAGAGCCTTCTCCTCCCGCCTTCTTTCTCGTCGCTCCACCTTTCTGCTCAGGGGTACGAGTTTCTTCCTGGATAATAGTGAACAGTAGGTTTTGATGGTCATACAGATTTAATATACTAGAAAGGACGACTTTGGGTGGGATGAGTGAATAAATATCATTTTTGAGGAGCCGGATTTCAGTAATTGTGATAACAAATTGGATTCACACCATCACTCTAGGCAAGAATTGATCGCAAATAAACCAGTTTTTCACTGAAGATGGTGAATGGTGGGCAATTTTTCTGCTTCCTGATGTTTGTTATACTGCCAATAATAATGTGATGAAAAGTGGTAATAGTGAATGGTGTACTTTTATAATACTCACAAGTTCAACCTCAAATAAGTAATATAGGAATAGGACCAATTAAATTAGATAAGTCGATGGCGTGCCATTGCATATCCCTGCACATTTAAATTATTGGCATGTATTCACACTTCAGCCAGTGATGACAGTGTATGTATTGTAAACACAGAAGCAGGATAAAACAAACATCAGAAATATGCTCTTTTCTTTCATCAATGCTCTCCTGTTGCAAAGGCATTCTATTTGATGTGCAACATGACCCTATTTGGACCAAACAAGTTTCTGACCCTGCCTACCCCACCAAGTCCAGCCCCCAGGGCATGACCCAGGGAGCCAACACAAAAACCTGTTACATAAGTATTGACCCTTGAGACAAGCAAAATTTCACACTTATGACTAATTGTACTTTCTATATAAATCTCAGATATAGACTAAAATAAACATTTGGACCCCTCTCCACCGCTCAAGATGACCATAGAGGATTTTTTATACTTTTTATGTAAAACCACCGCAACCTTAATACCCCATTGCACATTTACACATATATTCCAATCATATACCAAAGTTTCACGTTCCTGTAATGGTGTAGTAGGAGATATTGTCAATTACACACGGAAGGACAAAAATGATCAAGGGTCATCTTGGTGGGTAGGTATCAAGATATAGAACTTAGTCTCATATTTCTGATGTTTGATTTACCCTGTTTCTCTGTTTCCAAATAATGCTAAACAAATTGAAAAAAAAAAGAAGTTTTGGTCAACCTTTTCCCCAGCTTATTGCATACTTACTCTGCACTGTATACATGTATATACTAAATTCACATGCACAAATACTGCCATATCTTAAATAAAATAAGACAAAACGAATCTTCAGATCGCAAAACCACTCACATATGTCCAAGATTGAAAATCTTAGCATGATTATCTCTTAATTTAATACCATGCTAAACACAAAACTGAGGTTTTAGGACATAAAATATTACCACATTATGAAGACAAATTACAGAAATACTTACTGTCTTTTTAGTGTGAGTCGTCTAATTCTTATCAAGTACTGTGTAATCTTGGTGAATCTCTGCTTACATTTGTGGCGTAAATATCTGTAAAACAAAGAATGAACCCATGCAGTGCAATGTATTGCATCTCATACTGGCAAACAACCCGCCAACAAGTTGCTGCTAAAGGAGCTTCCAGTGAGAGGCCACTACAAGTATTGTGGGGTTCATGAAAGAGGCCACTACAAGTATTATGTAAGGGGGGTTCATGAAAGAGGCCACTACACGTATTATAGAAGTGGGGTTCAGGAAAGAGGCCACTACAAGTATTATGGAAGGGGGTTCATGAAAGAGGCCACTACAAGTATTATGTAAGGGGGGTTCATGAAAGAGGCCACTACAAGTATTATGTAAGGGGGGTTCATGAAAGAGGCCACTACAAGTATTATGGAAGGGGGGTTCATGAAAGAGGCCACTACAAGTATTATGGAAGAGGGGTTCATGAAAGAGGCCACTACAAGTATTATGTAAGGGGGGTTCATGAAAGAGGCCACTACAAGTATTATGGAAGGGGGTTCATGAAAGAGGCCACTACAAGTATTATGGAAGTGGGGTTCATGAAAGAAGCCACTACAAGTATTATGGAAAGGGGGGTTCATGAAAGAGGCCACTACAAGTATTATGGAAGGGGGGTTCATGAAAGAAGCCACTACAAGTATTATGTAACGGGGGTTCATGAAAGAGGATACTACAAGTATTCTGTAAGGGGGGTTCATGAAAGAGGCCACTACAAGTATTATGGAAGTGGGGTTCATGAAAGAAGCCACTACAAGTATTATGGAAGGGGTGGGGGTTCATGAAAGAGGCCACTACACGTATTATGGAAGGGGTGGAGGTTCATGAAAGAGGCCACTACAAGTATTATATTAGTATGGTATACTAACTGTTAGTACAGCAGAAGAGTGTTCTATGGAACATGTGTGTCGTCTGATGTCTTTAAAACTAAAAGCTGGATTTGTTTTGTTTAAGTGATTAGGAACAAATTCATAACGTTGTATGACTTTTCAAGTTATGACACAGGTTAGGTTTTGGTGGAAAGGGGCATAACTCAGTAATGTGGTCAAGTGGGTTGTAGAACCTGTGTCACTATAAGGAACAACTGTATAAATGTTATGACTCCCTGTCAAATACTTTGCAAGGCATGATGAAGGTAGTGGTGCAGGTTAAGTGTGCAGACGTCCTTATTCATGCTACATGTCTGGTTACCACTTACTTGGGCCATGGTTACCACTTACATGGGCCATGGTTACCACTTACATGGATAATGGTTACCACTTACATGGGTAACGGTTACCACTTACATGGGCCATGGTTACCACTTACATGGATAATGGTTACCACTTACATGGATAATGGTTACAACTAACATGGGCCATGGTTACCAGTTACATGGGCCATGGTTACCAGTTACATGGGTAATGGTTACCACTTACATGGGTAATGGTTACCACTTACTTGGGCCAATAGAGCAGGTTATCATCAATTTGCTTCAGTGCTTTTTCGTAACTCCTTGAAAGTTTCACCTTCTCCCAGAGTCGCCGTGGAAACGCTGCCCTCTCTATTACTTTCATGTATATGAAACACACACCTGAAAATAGCAAAATTACACATTTCTAAATGTTTATAATTTTGGGTTACACATGTAAACTAGCCCAATTTGAGTATGGGTGCCGGGAATTGCTAGAAATGGTCAATATCATCAAGTGCCAACCAGAAGCTAATGTAACTTATGGTAAGTTTGAATGAAGTGTACTCTAAGCAAATTATAACTTATGTGGTAGAGTGTGTTTTTACTGTTTTAATATGTATTGTCATTCAAGGAACTAATATTTGCAGGTTTTACATCAGTGACTTACTCTGTTTTAGAGCTGAATAGGTTTTGGTAGCAAAACATATTGTCATTTTCCCATATTTTTTCACGTAACTTGATATATATATATACGTGCCTTTATGAAAGATAACAATTTTATTATTTCAAACTCAGACATATGCCCATGTTTGCGATAATGACCTGTGTAAGCAACACATGGGTATCTGCGATGGCACATTGTCAAATTGATTCTAGTTACAATGATATTTGTGATAAATTATTCCGATGTTAACTGACTTACCATTTTCCTCACGTATGGTTGCATACTGGCTGTTGGCTAGGGGACAAGAAGATCTGTTACACAGGCCCGTCACACTGAACTCATTCCGACAAAACTTCTGTGTCTTGGATCTGTAATAACAGGACACATAAGCTGTAAACATTGCAGAAGTTGTTTTGAAGTAGACTAATCAATTTTAAGCATGTTCAAGTGGAACTATATGGCAAGCAAAGATCCAAACTAATGATGTACTCCCATAAACAAAATAATTATTATATTAATATATATATATTTCTTGCATATCGGATAAGGCTATCCACGTTTCACAATGGGGATGGAAAGTATTATCTTTATGGGTAAAGATAAAAGTCACGCGCACACTAACATCCGGTATGCAGGAACACATGCAAAACGTTAGTAGCTGGCGGCATCAACGCACAACATGATTGTCTCTGATATGCAAGAAAAAGAATATATCATAGGTATTCGGTTCAGATAGGGAATTCCAACCCTCGGTATAAGTGTTTCCGATAAAAACACTTATACCTCGGGTTGGAATTCCCAATCTTCACCGGATACCCGTGAAAGATTCTTATAATATTATTAAAACAAAAAGCACCAATAGTGGTGCGAATGCCTGCAAATATGAGTGTACATTGTACATCCAACATTTTAACTGAAAATGTACATCAAACAGAAGTCAAAAAGAGAGATAATGCAGGTAAAATACAACAATAAGCAAGACAAGAGTTATGGTTCTTGTCGTATAACATCGCGTAATAATAATGAACATGCGTGCCAAGTTTCAAAGCTTTCGGATAATTTTTCCAAAAATTGAACCAAAATATCAAAACGCATAGACAGACAGAAGGAAATCACAAAACCATAAGCCGGGATTTGCATTTGCAAAACACATTAAATCCATATCTTGTCCTGCTTTGACACAGAAGAACATCTGAACTTACCCTTTTAACCTGAAACATGTAATGGCAAGCTGCATTTACATGAGGAGTAAGTATAAAGAGATTAGTTTATTTTACTTAATACAAAAATCTATAAAAGTTATCTTGTTTTTTCATGTTTATATGAACAAAATTGTACTTTACTTCCTACTAAAATCTATAAAAGTTACCTTGTTTTGTATGAACAAAATGATCCATTGATGATGCTCCATATCACCTGTAAATTAAAAGAAGACAGGTATAAAATCCATGTTCCCTGGAATCCCATAAATAACTGTAAAATAAAAGCATCATGGACATAAATAAAATCCAAGATCCCAGGGAACCAACTAGACTATGTCACTGCACCCGTCATTACTACACCCAATGCCTCTCAATTGCTAAATACAACATATTAGACCTCTAGCTCTTGTAGTTCCAGAGAAATAGGGCCATCCTTAAAAATATATTTGTTTGCTGTTTCCCGACCCAGGATTTTATAAGTGGGTAGTTAGGTAGGTGATTTTTTTTTTTGCCAAAGACTAAAAAACTGTAAGAAATTAAAGAAAAATATACTAAAAACAGTAAAAAAAAAAAATTGTTAAAGAATTGCTATAAAAGTTTTGGGTAGGGCCCTTTTTGGTGGGTAGGTAGGGAAACAGCAAACCAACAATTTTTTATGGTCGGCCCAGATTCAAAATATTTTCCTATATTATAATATAACTTACGTCTATATATGTACATATTTATACAATATGTTATGCCATCGAGGGGCGGTCAAGAGGGGGCCAACCCCTTGACCCCCAACCCTCAATTTTTTTTAATTCTTAAATAAACCATCTACTCTGCGGTGATTCTTAATTGTAAAAGGAATGCCTTATTTAAATTAGAATGCACTCTCAGAGCTATAGGCTGTTTCAAAACAGGTTTTTGGAAATATTTTTAAAATCCACTTTCCCAGCCTCAGGGCAAGTGAATTTTAAAAAGGAAATTGCCCTGCCCAAAAACTCACTTGCCCCACATTTAAGTCCACTTGGTCTTATTTTTTTATTGTTTATTAAATCAGTAATGTAAGGCCTGTATAGCAATTAAACAAATTCAGAACTAACCAAAAGATCTTTTCTTGCGTTTTTTTTTGGAATTGTAATAAACGGAGACATACGAAAACAACAGCGACGCCTAACGGGGAATTAGAGGCCCGTTTCCTAAAGTTTTTATGTTAAAAGCATTTACCTTGACATCTGACCTACTAAGCTTAAAATTAATGGAGGTTGTTGTTTTAAAGTTTCAAAATTGTAGGTCTAATAGTTACAAGTTACAGTGAGAAAAATGTCTTAGGATTCAGTCATTTTCAGTTCAATGTGACTGTGATGCCCTACTGAACCCAAAAGTAATAGGCTTCCTCCTCTGACCTATAAAGTTTAATAAGTGTTTCCGGGATTGTCATTTGCAATGTGTATATGATTATCCATATGAAGGATTGGTGACCTTGACCTTTGACCTACTAAGCCCAAAAGGGATAGGGTTCCTCCTCTCAGCAAGGGCAATGTATTTACAGTTTCATGAGTGTAGGTATTATACTCCTGGAGTCATCACTTGGAATATGTACTGGTGACCTTGACCTTTGACCCCAAAGCAACAGGGTTCCTCTTCTGACCAAACGCCAAGGATAGGTGACCTTGATCTTTGACCAAATGACCCAAAATCAATAAGGTTTCTCCTCTCACCAAAGTCAATATACCTATTTCGAAGTTATCACGAGGAATGCCTATTTCCATATACTGTCATGGTCACCTTGACCTTTGCCCAAATGAACCATGATCAATAGGGTTCCTCCTCTCACCAAAGACAATGTACCTATGAAGTTTCATAAGTGTCAGTATTATGGTTTCGAAGTTATCATGGAATGTTTATTTCCATATAAAGTCAAGGTGGCCTTGACCTTTGACCTACTGGCCCCAAAATCAATAGGGTTCCTCCTCTTACCTAGGGCAATGTACCTCTGAAGTTTTATAAGTGCAGGTGTTACAGTTAAGTTATTGTTAGGAAGGAGTATTTCTATATAAGGTAACTGTGACCTTGACCTTTGACCCCAAAAGCAATAGGGCTCCTTCTCTCACTTAGGGCAAGTGTACCTATGAAGTTTTATGAGTGTAGGTGTTACGGTTTTGAAGTTATTATGCGGAATTCATATTTCCATATAAGATGATTGCGGCCATTCACCTTTACCCTACTGACCCCAAAAGTATTAAGGTTCTTCCTCTCACCTAGGGCAATGTACGTATAAAGTTTTATAAGTGTAGGTGTTGCGGTTTTGAAGTTATCGTACAAAATGAGTATTTCCATATAAAGTCACTGTGACCTTGACATTTTTGACCTACTGGTCCTAAATGTGATAGGGCTCCTCCTCTCACCTAAGGCAAGTGTGCCTATGATGTTTTATGAGTGTAGGTGTTATGATTTTGAAGTTATTGTCCGGAACGCATATTTCCATATAAGGTCACCATGACCTTGGCCTTTGACCTAATGGCCCCAAAAACAACAGGGTTCCTCCTCCCACCTAGGGCAATGTATCTATGAAGTTTCATGAGTGCAGGTGATATGGTTTCGAAGTTATCGTCCGGAGTTTTTGCCAACTCAATTTGTCGAACGTAATTGGTACACTTAACTAATCACAAACCATTACCCCACCCGCCTTTCATGTCTTACAATTACGCTCAACAATACACTGAGAAACAACAAAAAATCACACCTGCCATTTCATATCAAACATGCTTCCATTGTCAAACGTCCTTAGTTCCTTTACTCATCTAAAGATTGCCGACAAAACTACCTGATTGCTAATTAATCAACGTGTTAGTGTTATTGTTTGAGTCTATGCCATTTTCAGCTCACCACGTGACGAACAGGTAATCACGTGACGAACATTTGATTTACCTGTAGTAGTCGTTTCATTGGCTAGCGGGTCTGGATTAAAATAGATCGGGTCAATTGTTTGGATAATGTCGACAATACAGACTGTCAATTAAAGTAATTTGAAGGCGGGACTTCCGGCATGGTTGATGCCCAGGGTCGCTGTGGATGCTAATTGCATTACATAAGCGAGTGAAACTAAAGGATTACGTTGAGAAGTGTGCTGGGGTTGTTTTATGACAGGTGGTCCGACATTGTTATTTGGACAAATCTGGGAATGAAATCTTTCTAACAGTGACACGCCCGACTTTCTCTTTTTTTAAAAATGGACTAGTCCGGGACTGATATATTTGAAAAAGTGACACGCACGACTTTGGTTTTGGACTAGTCCCGGGCGTCGGGCTATAGGATTTGTACAGCCCTGCATATATCATATGAAGGTCCGTGTCTACTAATTAAAAACAGACTGTGATTGGTCAAAAAAAAGTCTAGGGAATCCGAAACTAATGTTTATCAATGTGAAGTCATGGTCACAGAGCTCTAGATAAGGTTTTTGCTATTTGGGTTTTTTACCCATCATTTTTTTATATTATTTTTTTTTTTAACCCAGTCAATTTTTTTTTATCAATATTTATACCCTTCGGTTTTTTATATTTGCTTTTTTCTTCTTCAACTACTGATAGTTATCGTAAATTTTACAATACACCATCGTCGTTAGTCTAAACTACAAGCCATGGGAATTTCAACTTCCAGCCGGCAATAGTTTTATCTGAAATTGTGCTTCCATAGTGTTTCTTTTTTGACATTGAAACACTTTGAGCAATCAAATCAAATGTTATTGGCTGGACAATTGACACAGACGACACATATGCTTTAACGGAAATATAGCTGATGATTTTATTTACGTTTGGTACGATGTTTATGCATTTTTGCCTTCCGCGAACGCTTTTACCTGACATTTTTCGTATTTGACGGGAAAATTTTACAGGATATCAATACGCAGACTGGATTACAGTACCTATTAACAATACTTCAATTCAACACGTTTTATAAAGTTAACATAACCCGAAACCCGTCTGTGAAATGTTCGTGTCTTGCATCATACAGTACTAGGAACATATTCTACAAACGTGTGACAAGTACGGAACAGAACAATTCGACAATCAAACAAACCATTTAATTCAGAAGATGGAGATTGTGAAACGCGGTGTATTTACGTTTCGGTATGCATTGAAATAAATCGTTTGTGTTTTTCTTATTAATTTTTTTACCTTTTTAGTATGCATAGAAAGAAATCTTTTGCGGTTTTTTGGCTCATTTATTTGCGTAAATTGCGTAAATTACGCAGATACGCAGCTTATCTAGAGTTCTGTATGGATTGGATAAAACATAATGACTGAAATAAACATCTGAGAACTGAAACATAAATATGTCTTCTTCAAAATGAAACATTTAATACATATTTTTGTAGTTATTGTTTAAAATTATGACTGAAATTTAAAGTAGGTACATGTTGACATTTGGCGGGAAAAAACTGCAAAACTGGGTGGGTGTCACACCGGAGCCAGCAACGACTAACTTTTATAAGATTAGTAATGAAAAAAAGTTCTCATTACTTGGCACTTGGAAGTAAGTTTCAGGCTAATCGAGCCTTCTCTGACCCTAAAAGCCTTTTTTAAAAAAAAAAAATTTGCGGCTTTATAGGGTCAGAGGAACTCCTATAGTGAAAACCGGGGATTACTAAAAAACGCACAGTCATGCACTTTCAACGATGTTTGCGGTGTCGGGTCGATTTTTTACGATAATTTAGCTCAACAGATCGATCAATTAATGTTTATTATACCAAGTTGCAATGATAAAACTGCACCTTTATCGATGGTAGTGACACAATAAAACATTTATGTTTTGAAGTACACTTTTATTTACTATATCCGCCATATTGTCATTTTGCATATTAATTAAATTCCCGTGATATTCTCGCGAGTGGTAAAGGCATTTATATTCCCCTCATCAAATAAGTCCACTATCAACTGACAGCATCGAGGGATTTTTGGAGTGGAACAAACTCTTCTCGGGGCATAATTAGGGTCTAAACTTTAAAGATAAACAATTGAATGTTGTTCAGAGTATTGCTAGTGCCAAAAGGAAAAGTTGGTCCAATTTTGATTTTTTTTTAATTTTGCGGGAAATATTTATCGGCGCACCGGTCACGATCACGTGACATTTGACCTGAATAATAACAAATGTTGGAAATGTAATATTTTTTCACTTCGTCTGAAACGGTTGACCGTTACAACTTTATTAAGGTAAATAAAACAAATATTTCGATTCAGATAGTTAAATAAATATATTGATAATCGGTTTATATGCTTGAAATGTTAATACAATGAATACTTACATAGATATATTGATTTAAAACCAAGAGGGTAGTTCCTCTCCCGCGAGGGAGAGGAGATCCCCGTGTATTTACTATAGGAGTTCCTCTGACCGTACACAGCCAGATGAAATATCAAAAATCGTAAAAAGGGCTGGTAAGGTCAGAGAAGGCTCGGATTAGTTTCAGGCAAGGGGTGCCATACATAGCTACGCGATATAGGGAAATCAGTGTAGCTCTAAAGGCTATAATGCAGGCCTAAGGGAAAATCAATAGCTGTCTGTGACCTATGAGCCTATTAAAGAGACACACCCAATACTGGCAATAGTGAATGTTGTGCGGGTTTTCTACACAGCCTCCTGTAGGAGTCGTTATGGTGGAAATTAGACAAACTCAACGTTGAACATTCGACTAAAATCCGCTTCAAACATTTTTCTTTCAAAAAGAAGAACTTAGTTTTGCATAAAATTATCCGTATTTGACTATTTCCAAATTAGTAGATTCGCGAAAATACATGACAATTAATAATTTGAAGTTGTTTAAGACAATATGTTCAAACAGATTATACTTAAGATAATTAAATTAAACATACATCATCGTTCTGCATTTTAAAACAACTTTCTGGAGACTTGTTATTGGTGAAATATAGTTTTTAACGAGTGTTTACAAAAAATATCCACACGTGAGAAAATGGTGCATCTATAATACATTTTTCGTTTTAAACGAAATAATTAAAAAATATATATATTTAGCCATGCAATTTTATCAACAAATAATCTTTAAACAGATAAAAGATCTAGGTTTTAATCTGTTTATTGTTTTTTTCAAAAAACAACATACTATTCTAATGTTAATTATTATATTGTTTCGTTTATATATAATTTTGTATTACACATATGACAGGAGGATAACAATGTAAACAACAAGGAAGTTGTTTTAGAAGCTACCTTTTGATATTTTTGTGAGATTATATATATAAAATGCCAAAGAATCCGCAGCCATTGCCTGAGTACGTATCACTGATAAGATGGACCGTGCAAGACGTTATCAACTGGCTAACACAGGTGACATGACTATCTACTTTCACTTTGAGTTTGGTATCGGTCTATCCTTCTTTTTTTTTTGCTTTTGCCAATATACTGGTTTACCCTCAGTCATGAGTATTAACACCAGTGAGTGCTAGAGGAAATTTTAGTGGAAAACGAAAAAGGTGAGATAGAGTAGAAGGATTAGTAAAGATAGAAGGAAGTACAGAGAGGGAAAGAGTAAAGAAGATAGAAGAGTGTTTAAGAATTAAATGAGGCGCGAGTGTTGGGTCTTCAAGACCTGGGTCTTGAAGGAATCCAACGACTCTGCCATCAGGTGTTAACGGGTAGCTGGTTCCATTGCACAACGGTTCGCGGGAAGAAAGAAAATCGTGTGTAGTCCTTGTCAGCCCTTAGCTGATGATACTGGTGTTGGCGTCTACCTGAGCCTCTGGTGAGGTATTCATCCTCATTTATGGCTACTAAATTATTACGAATCTTGTAAAGCATACATAGTCTAGAGTCAGCTCGTCTTTGCTCGAGAGATCTCCACTCCAGATCGTGCAACATGTCAGTAACACTAGATGTGTTATGATACCTATTTGTGACCCATCTCGCTGCTCTTCTCTGCACCATTTCAAGTTGGTGGACTAGTCTACAGGGCTCAATCTACAGGGCGATTCGGGCGAAGAACGCGCCCGCGATCTCTTGACTTCGCCTTGGCAGCACATCAAAGCGAAGTTCAAGTCGCCGAAAAATTTAAAAAAAAAAAAAAAAAAAATTTTTTTTTTTTTTTAAAAAGGTACAGTATAGTAATAAATCCATTATCATAGAAATTTGCATCAATATTTCAAGCTCATATTATAGAGTAAAAAGAATTAGTGTGCATTACACTGTATTCACTGCACTGCGATATACATGGTGATGACTATTCAACCGTTGTCTACGTATACACGTCGCATGAAGTCTCCCTAAATTCTCTCCACTTCTCCCTAAAATCACTTGAGGGAGAAGTGACTTCTCCCTAAATTCCTTGCCTAGATTGAGCCCTGGTCTATGATTGGATAAGTCACCTACCTTGTCTTTAGTGGTGGACTTAGGGTCCCATACAGTGGAACAATATTCCAATTTGGGGAGAACAAGGGATCTATAGGCCCTTTCTTTAATAGTCTGTGAGCCAATTTTGATGTTGCGTTTCAGAAAACCTAGAGTCTGGTTTGCTTTTGAAGAAACAGAACTAATGTGTTTATTCCACTTTAAGTCGTGGCTAATGCTAACACCAAGATACTTCATCAGAGGGACGGATGAGAGTGTGTGTCCATGAAGGGAATACTTATGTAGTGTAGGGGCTCTTTTAGTAGTGATGTCCGAGCACGTAAAAGAACCATAATCTATTCGATAATAAGAGTAGGGCAGGTTCCCGGATTCCTATGTATCCTTCCCCTCTCTCTGGGGCGGCTCTAAATAACCTATACTGTGTTGATGAGCCGTTAAACAACATTCAGTTCAATTCAGTTCACTTTGAGTTTGAACTTTCAAGTACAGACTACAGTCTACAGTGCTTTGGTGGGTCTAGAAGGTAGTGGGACACAAGGGACCATGGACAAAAGGGACCAGACACTTGGGACCACATTTTGGGACAAAAGGGACCACATTTGGGGACAAAAGGGACCATTCAAAAATTGGTTAAAAATGTAGATTTACATTGATAATAGTTGTGTATTGCAATGGTAAATATCATAATTTGATTATTTAAATGATAATTTAAAGGATAACTTAAACTTAAGAATATCATTTGATGGCCAATTATTCAATAAAGTTATAGGTTAAAATGTTCATTCTTTTTCCAGAATTTAAGTTTAATTAATTTAAATTAACTGTTCATAATATTAGATCTTATACTATTTAAACATGATGGAGTCTACTGTCATGTGTTTATATTCATTGTAAGTAATTTTCATGTAATTATTAATTAGTGCATGCAGAATTCTGGAACCAGTTACCAACTTAATATTTTCCTTAAAGGGCCATACTAATTGAAAAATATTTAAACTAATAAGTTCAAATCAACAAAAAATTAAATAGAAAACAAACAATAGCTTACTAATAGTATTTATTTTTTCTGTGAAATTGTTCCCATAATATGGATCTTTTAAGGATAAGGATATTTAAATCCAGGATTTTTTATATAAAGGTATGCAAAAACAACAATTATTTCTTTGTTTTACTAGTAGTATACATATGTCATTTGTGAGTTCTTATCATATAAATTGATTAAATAGCCATTTCATGAAGATAGATAACTGATTGCATTTATAATCCAGCTTCTTAATTAAATGATTGTATCACAATACAAAAATAAAACTATGGTCCCTTGTGTCCCATAATGTGGTCCCTTTTGTCCCAAAAATGTGGTCCCAAGTGTCTGGTCCCTTTTGTCCATGGTCCCTTGTGTCCCATATTCTTATAGAATCACTTGGGTTAAACGTCTAATTTTAAAATGAAAGGAAAATGTTTATTTAATTTCTGATTTAGATTTACCCTTTTAGTTGTATGATAGCAACAATTCTAAAATTATTGTCCTGAAACTGTGATTTTTTCATAGGCGTTTTTGCACCAATATTTACATAATTTCATTTTATCCTTAAAAGTTACCTTAATTGATGATTGCATTTTGACTTTTGTCCCTTACATTTGTTAAAACAGCAAATATTTATTTCTGAGTTTATTGTGACAGTATGAATTTTTCGTTTCATAATCGCACTTCATTCAGGTAGTATAGAATCATTTTTTCTGAGAGGTGTTGCACGTAGTGATATATTTTGCATGGAAAAATGTCCCAAATAATTTCACCGTTGAATAAATGTATGCTTATATGATATATCTTCAAGCCTGGAAAGTTTTAAAATAATCTAAAATATATGAGCTGAGAAAACTGAATTTAAACAGGAAATGATTCTTTACTACCAATGATTCTATACACCCCAAAGCACTGTATTCTATCTATTCATACTGCAACACCCACTTTCGAAGATTATGTGCAGGTATAAATTTTGGTCGAATAACTAGGATTAACGATCGATAAACTTTTTCGAACGTAAAACCAGGTTTATCGAATACTAACTTATATTTTCGAGCGAAAACATAGGATAATGGGCGTAAACCATAGTTTACGGTCCCATAGTTTACGCTCGTGAACCCATGTTTACGTTCGATAAACTAGGTTTCTCGATTGAACTAAGAATTTCGGTCGTTATCCTAAGTTCACGAGCGTGAACCTATGTTTACGGGCGTGAACCTGGGTTCATGAGCGTGAACCATAGTTTACAAACGTGAACCTATGTTTACGACCGTGAACTTGGGTTTACGACCGTGAACATGGGTTTACGACCGTGAACATAGGTTCACGCTCGTGAACATAGGATAACGACCAAAAATCATAGATTTGTTCGAGAAACCTAGTTTATCGAATGTAAACCTAGGTTCACGTTAGTAAACTATGGTTCACGCTCGTAAACCCAAGTTCACGGTCGTAAACCTAGGTTCACGTTCGTAAACCTAGGTTCACGTTCGTAAACTATGGTTCACGCTCGTGATTGTCTATGCTCGTAAATCACAGATACCAGTCCGAAAGCATAGTTACAAGTCGACGAACCCGGTTTTACGAACGTGAACCTATGTTTTGCGAGCGTGAACCAATGTTTACGAGCATAAACCATAGTTTACGAGCGTAAACTATAGTTCACGGTTGTAAACATAGGTTAACGTCCGGAGACTATTGTTCACGCTCATAAACATAGGTTCACATTCATAAACATAGGTTCACGATCATAAACATAGGTTCACGATCGTAAACATAGGTTCACGCCCGAAATTCATAGTTGTTTTGATAATCCTAGTATATCGACCGTAAACCATGGTTTACGTTTGATAAACTAGGTTTATCCTATGTTTACGAGCGTGAACCGGGGTTCACGAGCGTGAACCATAGTTTAGGAGCGTGAACTATGGTTTACGGACGTTATCGCTCGAAAGTATAGGTTAACATGCTTTTACGTTCGAAAAACCTAGTTTATCGATCGTTAATCCTAGTTTTTCGACCGTAAACCTGGGTTCACGTAATTATTGGACAATTGGTTTGCCATACACACTGGCATAATCGGGCCCTGTAAGCGAGGGGTCCCGAGTTCAAATCCCGAACCTGACTCACTTTTTCCCCTTGGTTTACTTCACAGTTTTGGGGGAGGGGCCTAAATTGGGAAAAAAATCCATGTTTGGAGAATGAAATTTGCAGAGGTAATTTAAGGCAAAAAAAAGAAATAGGTGAGTTTCCTCACAGACCTAATAACAAATAGATTGGACACTACGAAAATTATCTAAATTTCACGTGGCACAGAGCGAAAATTTTACAAAATATTTCCCAACTTTAAACATGCTTATCATGAAGAGTTTTATAGATTATTCCAATTTCCATCACAAATTTAATTTTCTTTCCAATGATAGTATTTTTCTTTCTCTTACATTTATAGCAAAAAAGGAGTTTGACGGAAACTTTGACAATGTCAAAACCTTGATTTTAGAGAAAACGAAAAATTATGACATTTTTAACTTTAAACATCTTTTTATACAATTTCTTATTTTGAAAATAAACATTAATTAATATGAAATAGGCACTACATATGTAACGGGCAAAGCAATTTGATAGCATGTACACTTTTTACCCATCTCAATTTTAAGGGTCAGTAACTATAAATTTGATCAGATCTTAAAGTCAAGAAATAGTTATAGATAGATCTTTACACAAATATGTAAATAAATATATTTGTAAGGCCTAAAAAAATAATACCCGTGTTTACTGCAACAATAAGTAGTGGGTAGGAAGGTCAGCTTGTATCTGTAATAAGACTTTGAACTCGAGAACAATTATATACGGATAGATTTGAGTGCAGACTTTATTTGATCTTTTTCTTTACACAGAAAATATGCACACGCATTTTTGGTGCAGTTTTTGTGTGAGTCCTTGTATTTCAGTTTTCGGGGGCTAACAAACTGAACAGTTTTCGGAAAAAAAAGATTCGTTTTAATCTCATAAAATATGTCGGCAGCGTTTTAAAGGAGATGGTCCGATCACGGTGAACACATGTTTATTTGTCTGAGCCTTCTCTGACCGAACCACTGTAGATAATCTCAAAGAATCTAGCAACATGCTTATTATTTATTCTAGCATGTCCAATGGAATGTAAGTGTATACATAAAATTGAAATATCAAGGTTCTATTTGTTGGCATAAATACCCATCAAAATACATAGGATGTTTTTTCTTTTTTAATGAATGAGACTCATAGGTAGTAGTAGCAGGGTTCGACACTAACGCTAGTCCGCTAGTCCTGTGCCTATCTGTTTTTCAGGAGGACTACCTAAACGTGAAAGTTGGCTAGTCCTTTGGACTAGTTATTTTTCGAGCCCCATTATAGATATTACGGCCGTAAAATACACATTCCTAATATAGGGCGAAGTGGCTTAAAACTTCGCTATGATTTGGCCGACTTCGCTTTTCTATCCACGAGGGGCGAAATTTTAGTCGCTGTCATTTTCGGGTCAATGTCGGCAATTTCAAATGTGATTAACCTCATAATTAACAAAACCCTCTAAAATACACAATCAGCGCGTGTTTCACAAGTACCTTATTTAATCCCATTACCATTAAATAACAACCCGACTCTTATCTAATTAGGGCAATAGCCTAATTAGCGATCATTATCGGTTTGCCTCAGGCGAGATGTGAATATAACTGCCATGTTTGCTCTTTAGGCGATCACATGATTAGATCATGTGGGGATCATGTGCGCATTCTATTTAAGTAAAACCAATCAAAGCCATCGTATTTTTGCATTTGGTGAATAATTAAAAATCGTACTACAAACTACTGCGCAAGGGCGGGGTTATGATTAGACGAGATACTTTGAAACTGATTTCTCCTGCGATAAATAAATTTAAATTTTTTATAATTGTATGATTGACATCGGCACAGTTGTAAAGAATCTTTGCGGTGGTCGTCAATAAGCAAAAGCGCAAACTTCTATTTTGTATTTTATTGACGGCTAATTATGAAATAAAGAAATGTGTTTGGTATAAAGCGAGTTTGTTTGTGATTGCTTTATAGATGAGAGAAATCAACGGAAATGTATTGAATCCTACGATTAGTCATAGCCATCAATAACTTATCTATGTCTATGGATTAGGTAATGATTTTGTGTTTTGTTACTCAGTGCGGGTTTGACTGGAAAATAAGTTTGGGGTAATTGTGGAATAATTAGTATTTTTCAATAAAAATGAAACGAAGACCAGAATAATATTGCATGCGATCAACATGTGTCAAGTTGATTAAGGTTGAAAATGCATCTAAATCTGATGAAAGAAATATAAAAAGATCGGACAGGGAAAGTAGCATTCAAGGAGGACAGTCAACCACAAAACACAGAAACAAACACGCAAACAGACAAACAAGAAGGCAAAAGCAATAATAAATGCAAACGACATCACAAACACAAAAGGGTTGACAATAGGGCTACCGCCTTGGAACGGTCAGTGGCAAAGTAGGCCACTGGGGGTTTAAACCGGTTCTAGGGTGCACCAAACCTCACACTTACCCTACTGTCATCCCATTAAAACAGGACAGTGTAAATAAAGAAATCCCCGCCATGATCTAATCTCTAACCAACAAGGCAGCATCAATAGGCAATATAAGTAAAACACAAATATGCTCATGTAAATATAATACAAAAAAACAACAAGCCTAGAACGCCACAATGAAGGTACTCAATGACTTGGCAGAAGCCAGAGCATCAAGAGAATAAAACCATTAAGGGCATGACAAGAAAGACCATAGACAAACATAAAACGCCACCGTCCCAATGGGCTTTAGGTAGGCATCATCATAGGGTCCACAGCCTGTCCGGTCATCGTACAAAGAGGAAAGCATAGTGGCGAACTGTAAAAGGGTCAACCACCAAGCATGCAGTAGGTTGCAAAATGATTGGGTCATAAACTCTTTTGATAAACTTTTTAACAAGTTTAACAAAGATAGTATGAAAATGATCATGACCAAAAACCTTACAAAGTTTATAAATCACATCACAATAGAAGTCCGGTTGTGAAAGTCTGCCCCAGGGGAGAAAACGAAAAAAGTAAATAAAGTTTTACAATTTCAGTTGGTATCTTTAAGACGAAAAGGTTTTTTGGCACTGTTCACTTTGAAGTTTGTCTCCTGTTATACACCTGTTTTTTTTGTTGCTAAATGCACCGTTTTTTGGAAGGACCATCTAGTTTTCAGGAGGACTACTAGATTTTTAAAGTCACTAGTCCTCCGGACTACCCGTTTAAAAAAGTTAGCGTCGAACCCTGAGTAGGTAGGTAGTCAAGGCTGTTTAACCCTTTGTTCGCAGCTGTCCGTATAAGGCCAGTTACCCACCCAAATTACTTCGAAAATCATGCAGTTTTCCCCATTTTTGGTAATTAAGTGACATACTTTACATAGTTTGTATGTTAAAATAACTCAGTTCAAAAACCTAATCAATATTTTACCTAAAAGTACATTTTAATGATGAAATTTCCCTTAAAAAAAGCATCTCCCAAGACAACAAAAATCACGCTATTTTTTTCCCCAATTTGGACAGTTACGCGCTTCTTTTTCCCAAATTCAGCAGGCCTAGGCCTTTTCCCAGTTTCCTTGAAAAAAGCCCTGAACCTAGTAAAAGGCACTGGTGGTGATGAGGAGGGGGAGGGGCAAGTTTTTTTTCATCTCTTAAACTGTTATTAGTGAAATTTCTTTTTTGTTATCTGTTTAGTGTTATTGAGAATATTTAATTAATCTTTGTTACCTGTTATTATCAAATTCTTACTCCAGTAACCGTCCATTCCATACACAATTAATCATTCATTGTATCAAAGTTCTTTGTCTGTTATCTAGTCAGTTCCTGTTTCATAGTAAAACATTATTGTTACATTTTTAACTTGCTATTAATGTAAACATATGTGTATTTGTCTAGCCTTTTCCTTATTTTATGTAAGATCTCTTTACTGGAAACACATATTTTGTTCAGTCTCTTCTAACTAAAATAAACTCTTCTTAATCACAATTGCTGGTATCATATTTTGTTATAAGGGGTCGAAATTCGACCCATTCCGTCTCAAAAATGTATTTTATTGCAGTAAACCTCACCTACTTGTAACCCATTTAAAATTCGATGGAGAACCTGGAAATCTCGCCGTGTTTTGAACCTGTCCTTTTTAAACAGTCAAGAGATTAGTCTCCCTTTATAAGTACATTTGTTCATTTTAGAAACACTAACAAGAAATATGCAACAGAGCTGCGTTAATTTGTTTGTTTATTAAACGAAAACATTGCACAGCAAGGTCACTTAATTCGTATTTTCCGTAAAAATAGCGGAGAATAAGGCCTGTGACATGTAACAATCGCACGACGTAGAGAACGCAAACGCGCCGTGGAAACTTTCTTTACGACGTGTGAAACGTACGATCTATACCGATTACGACTTGCGAAACGTACATCTAGGTCTAATTACACTAAATCAACAGGATGTGCTCACCTGGTGCAGTCGAAAGTAGTTCTGTATTAAAGCGAAAGTAGTTCTGTATTAAAGAGTGCTAATCTTTTTTTCTTTAAAAACTTTTTTTAGTGCAGTTTCCTGTTATTTTTTGGCCGTAACTGTATTCTGGACATGTTGTTGATATTTGAAAATGCAGCTCATCATGTTTTTGACAGTTTTTGATATAAATTTGAGAAGTGAAAGTAGACAGGGTATGAAATTGCAAGGGGTAAAAATAGTGTTGACCTTTGACCCGGTGTTAGTATACAACTAAAGAAATGTTTCTTAGAAGGTATTAAACACCCTATTTCCTTGTTGATGTTTAATAGCAGACATGTTTATTTGCATGATAAAGTAAGTTTCCCAGAATTGTAACGAGGTTTGAGTTTTTAACAGGTTGTCAACATTCTAACTTTACTATGGAAGAGCAATGGAGACTCATTTACGCTATTATAACCTCTACACCGATCACAGACGCTTCAAAATCGAAGCGCTTTAGAGTCCTAGAAATACTCAAAAACATATAGAAAACTCCTGGGTACACGCAATCTTTCATAAAAATGTAAGCATTCTTCAAAATTAATTATTTCTGTTAACAATGGAACGCCTGTAAGTTACTTTTGGCTTTCAACTGTTAATCACGTCTGCGTGACTTCACTGTGAGACAGGAAGCTGGTCAAAAATGAGACCGGAAGTTTCAAAATTGCGTTGTCCGCAATCTTGGAGACAAAATTCAAGTTTGATGCACTACGAAAATGAAAATTTGTATCATCAGTGAGTATTTAACATATTCATTCCCATGCATACATGTACATATGTGTAACCTATTATAAGTCGGGCTTTGCCCGAGCTGCCTTCGGCAGATTGAGCTTTGTCCGTATTATAATCCCATTTTGCTATTCACTATGAATCTTTTGAATGTATTCTCATCAAAATCAGTGAATAATTGAGAGAGAAGATAGAAGGAAAAGTTAAGGTGCCACGTGATATTTTGGTTACTTCATTGGTTACAATAGGAAGTTTCCTATCTGTTTGTTATTAGATCTGTGGTTTCCTATTGCATGCTCTAAAAAAGTAGGGTAGATTGGTAGGCTTTTTTTTTTTAGCAAAATATGTGAGGTTCTATTTATCCCATAAACCCCATACAAGTTGATGACAGAATGTGATGACGTCAGTTTATTACCTGATATAAGACTGCCCCAGTTAAAGTATGCATTCCTGCTACAAATAATAGGACACTTTAAACTGAGAAGACATATTTGTTTAAATCAAATTGAATGTTGTTTAACGGCTCATCAACACAGTATAGGTTATTTAGAGCCATCCCAGAGAGAGGGGAAGGATACATAGGATTCCAGGAACCGTGCCCTACTCTTATTATCGAATAGATTCCTATGGTTCTTTAACGTGCTCGGAGGATAGACGGATACACGGGACCGCCCGGTTTACGTCCCCATCCGACGGAAGAGGCTAAGGGAAAGTGTCTTGCCCAAGAACACACCGACGGAACTCAGTGGCACCACGGAGGATTGAACCCGGGGCCTCCGGTTACATTTGTTTAACATGCATTTATGATTATACTAATTAGTTTATAAGTTAAGGCAAAAAAAAAAATTTTTGTTTCCGCTAACGGCTTCAACAAAAATAGGGTAGGTTACGGTAGGCAAAACTTTTTTATTTTTTTTTATTTTTTTATTATTATTAATGACCTTATTTTTGTTAATGAAAAAACACTTTTAATATGATAAAAAAATACTGGGGAAGAAGGTATTAATACCTATATAATACATGCTTATGGCCCTTTTTCATTATTTGGTCATGTACACTGTAAACCCCAGGGGTCATGGGTTCAAATCTCACTGGAGGAATATTTTATTTTTTTTTATCTCCATAAGAAACCTTGGTTCATGGGTTCAACATTTTTTCTTTGTTTTTTGTTTAATTTGTTTTTTTTAAATATTTTTTTTTTTGCAATAAAAAAAGTTAGGGTCGGCGGCTAAATAATAGGGTCGGTCGGGTTAGCGGAAACAAACACTTTTTTCTCTTAAGCCTAATTAGCATCGCATTGATGTATCATATGACATTCCAGGCAAATCATATGGCTTACCTAAATCTTTTCCATTTTTGCTGTGTAATTTGGTAATAATTTGCATATACAGTACCACAGACCTAATAACAAATAGATTGGACACTAGGAAAATTATTTAAATTTCAGGTGGCACATTGCGAAAATTGCACAAATTATTTCCCAACTTTAAACACACATATCATGAAGTGTTTTATAGATACAAGTTTCATTCATGCCAAATCCCATCACAGATTTAATTTTGCTTTCCAATGGTAGTATTTTTCTTTCTCTTATACATTTACAGCAAAAAAAGGAGTTTGATGGAAACTTTTACTCTGTCAAAACCTTGATTTTTAAGAGAAAAACGAAAAATTTAACATTTTTAACTTTAAACATCTTTTTATACAATTTCTTATTTTCAAAATAAACATAAATTATTATAATCCCATTTTGCTATTCACAAGGAATCTTTTGAATGTATTCTTATCAAAATCAGTGAATAATTGAGAGAGAAGATAGAAGGAAAAGTTAAGGTGCCACGTGATATTTTGGTTACTTCATTGGTTAAGATAGGAAGTTTTCTATCTGTTTATTAATATGTCTGTGACAGTACCAACAGATTACAGATTACAGAAAATATAGAATGGTGTTATGTTGCACTTCCATGATGTAAGAGATGTGATAAATCATTGTTCAGAACAAACTGGAAAAAAATAAATATATACATTTCATATTTTTTTCCATAAAATGTTTTATGGTCTGCCACTTAAAAATAGGGTCGGGCCACCGGAAACACAGCTATTGTTTTATTTGGCCTAAGTTTAAAAATGGGGAAAACTGCATGATTTAAAAAAAAATGGTTGGGGAAGGGGCCTTATAATACAGGCCGCTGCAAAGAAGGGTAAAAAGGCCCATTATTGACTTAAGGTCTGGCATTATAGATCTATCTCTACCAGGGTCACCATGTGTAACTATTCAAGGCTTATTTTGAGCTGTACTCACTTGTTTGTATATTGTTTTACATCATTTTCAACACATGTAAGGTTATAATTATATGACAGTCGACTTTTTGTGGTGGAGGCAGACCACCCACTTTTCCTGGTTAGAACCAGTACTGTACACCTCCCACCATCCGTAAGAATCGGCACTTCCTCACTTACAAGTCAAGCTCCCAGTGGGATTCGAACACGCAGCGGTGAGAGGCTAAGGTTTAGAATGCAACGTCGTTAACCATTCGGCCATGGAGACGCTGAGCTGAGCTGCACTCATGAAACTTTACAGGTAGTTTGTCCGTGATAACAAGATAACCCTATACATTTTGGAGTCAGTAGATTCAAGGTCAAGGTCACAACCTTGTACGCTGTATAACTCTTCAGGAATTGTAGACACACTCATAGAACTTTACAGTGAAAGGATGAACTTAGGATCAGTAGGTTGAAGGTCAAGGTCATCATGACCCGATCATGAAAACTTTTGTCTACTCTATCAATGTTCAAGATTCTTAGCCCAGTCATGACACGTCCATGGTCCCATTGTGGGTATGTCAGTCGGCCCAGCTTCGGGGTGACAGTTTTAGTATAATAATCATGATAATTTGATGCTAAATAAGGAAATTAATTTGTTTGTTTGGCATTCAACATCATTTTTCAGCACATTTTAGGCTATGTGTGATGGTCCATTATTTTGTAGTGGAGGCAGATCACCCACGTATTCCTGGTTAGAACCAGTACTGTATACCTCCTGCCATCTATAAGAATTGACACTTTCTCACTTATAAGTTAAGCTCCCAGTGTGATTTAAACCTTCAGTGATGAGAGGTGAGTAGATTTCAGATGTAGTCGTCTTTATACCCTCTTGACCACAGAAGCGCTTTAGGAAAATAATTGCTGAAAATGTTTTTATTGTCACAGGAATAAATGATACATTTTGCACAGATTTCTGTTAAACAATATAATTAAATAATATAATTAATCTAAAAGAAATATAAGTAAATAGGCTTGTCTTGGTATGTCGGAATCGGGCCATTTTCTGGGAGTATTCCTTATGCCGAGACTGGCGTACGGTAAACTAGTGGTCGGATTTGTATTTTTATACACTGGATGCTCACCCAAACTAAAAGTGTATTCAGTATGCTGGGTGCCGGGCTTATTAATGGAGTATTCCGGTTGCAGTTGGCACAATGTTACTCCCCGACGTGCCAGTAATGCTGCTTATAATATTATGGAGTACGTAGCAGTTAAAATATTCCTGTTTTTATTTCAGAATGAATTAAAAAACTGTGTAAAACTATTTCGACAGACAGGTGTAGATGGAAATAAATTACTGGTAAGTTTTTATCACAGGAATAAATGTAAGCTGTTTAGTTAAGAATTTGGTTGTTTAGTGTGGTATGAAAAATAGTTGCTGTTGTTTAAAGAAGGGCTACCCAAATACAGAATTCAATCCTTATATTTACATTTTAATTTTAATGACATGTTGCTAAAATAAATTCAGTAAAATAATTAAAACCGGCCATTCTGCATCGCTGTGTTTGAAAGGTTACATTCACAATGACTGCATGAATGACCTAACTTTGGCAACTGGCGGGAAGCTGCAAATGAACTTCATTACGGCAGTGACATCGTAGTAAAAAATCAACAAAAATCACATCTTCACAACATTGTAGAAATTCATTTTGCTTTATTTTCCAGTAATTACAAAAAGAAAAAAAAGTTTTCCATATAAATGCCACTTGTATTTTTCACAATTAAAGGACTTTGACCTCGGCCAATAAATCCAGTACAATTGATGACTTGGATTTTGAGTGGCTTTTAAGTGAGATAGAGGAAGTTTGTTTGTCTGAATCCTTTATAGTTAATATGCTTCTTTATTAGCTCTACTGATCAGAGATCAGCAGAGCTTATGCCGTGGTGCGGCGTCCGTCTGTCCGTCCGTCCGTCTGTCCGTTAACTTTTATTTGTAGCGACTTCTCCTTTGAAACTACTGGATGGATATTCATGAAACTTTACAGAAATGTTGCCCATAAAGTCTAGTTGATCCTAGCAAAAATTCATGTTGATGTGAAATCCAAGATGGCCGCCAAAGCTAAAAATAGAGTTTTAAAATACAAGTTTGTAGCGACTTCTTCTTGAAAAATATAAGTGATATTGATATGGGACTTTTTTTAAAATGATCAGCATAACATGATGTTGATCCTAGTCAAAAATCGTTTTGATTCAACGTTAAACATGGCTGCCAGCGGCCATCTTTGTTTACATAGAGTTATATAGTAAAAACTTGTAGCGACTACTTCTCTGAAACTACTTGGCGGATTGTCATGAAACTTTACAGGAATGTTGCTCTTGATGTCTAATTGATCCTAGAAAAATTTCAGGTCGGCCGGAAATTCAAGATGGCCGTCACAGCTAAAAATAGTTTTTTAAAAAATAAGTTTGTAGCGACTACTTCTTGAAAACTATAAGTGATATTGAAATGGACCTTTTTCTAAAATTATCAGCATTACATGATGTTGATCCTAGTCAAAAATCGTTTTGATTCAACGTTAAACATGGCTGCCAGCGGCCATCTTTGTTTACATAGAGTTATATAATGAAAACTTGTAGGGACTACTTCTCTGAAACTACTTGACGGATTTTCATGAAACTTCACAGGAATGTTGCTCTTAATGTCTTATTGATCTTAGCAAAATTTCAGGTCGGCCGGAAATTCAAGATGGCCGCCACGGTTAAAAATAGATTTTCAAAAAACAAGTCTGTAGCGACTACTTCCTGAAATCAAAATCAATCAGTAGAGCTTCAAGGTCATTGACCTCTTGTTACATTTCTATGGGTGAAAGATTGGGATTTCTCAGTGAAAGAATATTCATAATCGCTAAATATTAATAACTAACTCCGAACACAAAAATAATTAACTGCGACTTTCAGTTCAATAACACGTTGGTGACTTCGACGTCATCCGCCGATAACGCTAAATAAAGCAAATAATTCTGGTTATTAATCTGGTTATTAATCTGATTAAAAATGTAATAAATAGATTATTTAACTGTTGTGATCGGTTATAGGGAAATCCTTCAGGAGATGGTAGACGTGTGTTGTTTTTTCACTCACTCGCTTACGATCGTTCGTGAAAAGAACGTCTACCATCTCGTGAAGGATTTCCCTATAATCGATCCCAGCAGTTAAATAATCTCTATTTCTCACGATGTTGCATCGCTGGGTAAGTAATATTCTGATGTTAACAGTTGACATTAAGCATAACTAGAGTTGGTAAGTCCAGTTAAAATGAGATACTATATAAAAACAGTTTTCTCAAAATGATTCGTAACTGGCTATAAGTTGTTTTAATCCAGGAGAGCTTATGGGATGGTGATTTATCTGTAGTCTGTTGTCGGTCATCCGTTAACATTTGCCTCTTAAAATGATTATGAGGGCCTCATTTTTCATCAGATTTTTACCAAAACGTGGCCAGATTGTTGATACCAATGAAAGCTCAGAGACATTATGGACAAGAAGCACAGCAGTTATAGCTCTTGCTTTAGTTCAATATGCTGTATTTTGCCTCATTTAGACAATAAGGTTTTCATTTTTCATCTGATCTTTAATATACTTGACGAGAGTGTTGTCGTCAATGAAAATGTTCGAAAACCAGCAAAACCGTACCAGTAACACCGGAGTTTTAGTAATTATGCCTCATATATTGCCTCATTATGACGATAGGGCCTTCATTTTTACATCTGATTTTTACCAAACTTGGTCAGAATATTGATATTGAAAGCTCAAAACACATTTGAAAGCCAGCTAGATCAGACTAGTAACACTGGAGTTATGTCCCTTGATTTACTTAACATCAATAAAAGCTCACACAAAAACATCCCTACAGGCTTCCACTAAGGTTCAAATTTAGGAAGTTCGAACTTCCTGTGTATCAAATTTGGAAGTTCCGGTGTTTGGGCATGGCATTCATACTCAGTCTTCCGCGTGGTGGTGAGGGAAACAACACATCTAAATTGTTAAAAAGAAAAAAAGGATATTTATAATCATCTATATGTTTATAAAAGACAATATTTGATGACATCATTATATAAACGGTTTCAAACTAAAAATACTTAATTTGCCTTTGCGTGCCATACCCCACCCACACGTTTTATACAGTGAATTACATTTTGCAAACAGTTTTCAATTTATCTATCCAGGAAAGCTTTTAAATTGGTAACATTAATGAAAGGTATGTATAAAACTCAAGATGTAACAGATTCTTTAATTTATTATCAAAGCAATCGATTGTTTTTGCCAGTGATAATTTCACTTCCGTGTTTAGTCTCCATTCGCGAAGAGTTCTTTCCCCTAGGTTAGAGATTATTAAATATTGTTTTGTCTATTAGTACTTCGTTTCTATTTGTACTTTGATAAATACATAGAAAAATGACACAAAGATATAAAAGAAATAGCCTAAAAAGTATAATCTGTTTGTGTAAGGAGTTTCAACTTTGTGGTTAATGAATATAAATTAAGCAATTTGGCATCGAGATTATACTGCTACTTTCATTTTGTAAAATGCGCGGCTTGGCCAATTATCTAATTAACTCTCTCCTCTCACCAGCCATGCGTGTGACCCTTGATAAAAACTGGACAAAACCGGTTTTACCTGTCAATTACAGGCTCCACTGAGTTTAAATTGCTTTACAACTTGTTACGTCGGCAGTCTCAAATAAAATTAGATTAGATGGGCGGGGCTATAATCGGTAACTTACAGATTATGGGACGTCCGTAGTAAAGAATCGCGGCGTACTTTGAAGTTTTTGGATGTTAATTTTCGCTGTACAACTATGATTTTTGGACGTAATTTACGGCCGTACGCCCGTTAACGGAAGCCCTGTTCCCATAAATAACTGTAAAATAAAAGCATCGTGGACACCTGACACATCCATTCCTATCACCCTAAACACCAGCTTGAAACTAGTTATAATTAGTCTTATTTGACATGAATCATAAAAAAATGTTTTAAATATTTAATTCCAGAATATAACAAGGGCAGATTTAAAACAAATAAGATGTCCTGCAAAAGAAACCAAGTAAGTAACCATCATCTGTTACATTTGAATTTCCTATCGCGCTTCCCAATTATGCCATGCATGGCCTTTCTCCAGTAGTACCATGGGGTGTCCATGGCCAAGTGGTTAGAGTCTCTGACTCTGCCCCTCAACACTGTAGGTTTGATCCCTCATGGTCCTAGGAACCTTTATGTGAGGAAGCTTAGCCCAGCTGGCCTGCGGAACATTAGTGGTTCTACCCAGGTGCCCGTCCGTGCACGAAAACTGCCAAAAGGGGCATCTGGGGTCTTCCTTCACCAATGGAAGCTGGAAAGTTGCCATATGACCTTAGCTGTTGGTGCGACTAAATCCCATTAAATTCCAATAGTATCAAGGAAAACCTCTGCTGGGATACATGATGAAAGCTTAGAACTATAGAGACACCTGCCAATCTTGATTTTATAACAACTCATGGCATCCCGTTAGTTTTTCTAAATAACTGGCATTTGTTCAATCTTAATTAGTAGTTATTAGAACATTTTAAAACATTTTTTTTTACAATGGTATGAATTACATATTACTAATTTGTTGATAATATTGCACCAATAATTAGGTCTACTGGCCAAGGGCCAGCAGAGCTTATGGGATGGTGTGTTGTCCGTCTTCCGTCGTCCGTCGTCCGTCCGTCGTCCGTTAACTTTTGCTTGTGTACACTCTAGAGGCCACATTTCTGATGCAATCATCATGAAACTTTGTCAGAATGTTTGTCTCAATGAAATCTCGGTCAAGTTCGAAAATGGGTCATGTGGGGTCAAAAACTAGGTCACTAGGTCAAATATTGGAAAAACCTTGTGTACACTCTAAAGGCCATATTTTTGACCCGAGCTTGATGCAACTTTGTCAGAATGTTTGTCTTAATTATATCTTGGTCAAGTTTGAAAATGGGTCACATGGGGTTAAAAACTAGGTCACTAGGTCAAATACTTGAAAAACCTTGTGTACACTCTAGAAGCCGTATTTCTGACCCAATCTTGATGAAACTTTGTCAAAATGTTTGTCTTAATTATGTCTTGGTCAAGTTCAAAAATGGGTCACATGGTGTTTAAAACTAGGTCACTAGGTCAAACTTTGGAAAAACCGTGTGTACACTCTAGAGGCCATATTTTTGACCTGATCTTGATGAAACTTTGTCAGAATGTTTGTCTTAATGAAATCTCGGTCAAATTCAAAAATGGGTTATGTGGGGTCAAAAACTAGGTCACTAGGTCAAATACTTGAACAAACTTGTGTACACTCTAGAGGTCATATTTGTTACCCAATCTTGATGAAACTTTGTCAAATTGTTTATCTTAATTATATCTTGATCAAGTTCGAAAATGGGTCACATGAAGTTAAAAACTAGGTCACTAGGTCAAATATTGGAAAAACCTTGTGTACTCTAGAGGCCATATTTTTGACCCGAGCTTGATGCAACTTTGTCAGAATGTTTATCTTAATTGTTTGTCTCAATGAAATCTCGGTCAAGTTCGAAAATGGGTCATCTGGGGTCAAAAACTAGGTCACTAGGTCAAATATTGGAAAAACCTTGTGTACACTCTAGAGGCCATATTTTTTACCCGAGCTTGATGCAACTTTGTCAGAATGTTTGTCTTAATTATATCTTGGTCAAGTTTGAAAATGGGTCACATGGGGTTAAAAACTAGGTCACTAGGTTAAATACTTGAAAAACCTTGTGTACACTCTAGAAGCCGTATTTCTGACCCAATCTTGATGAAACTTTGTCAAAATGTTTGTCTTAATTATATCTTGGTCAAGTTCAAAAATGGGTCACATGGTGTTAAAAACTAGGTCACTAGGTCAAACTTTGGAAAAACCGTGTGTACACTCTAGAGGCCATATTTTTGACCCGATCTTCATGAAACTTTGTCAGAATGTTTGTCTCAATGAAATCTCGGTCAAGTTTAAAAATGGGTCATGTGGGGTCAAAAACTAGGTCACTAGGTCAAATACTGGAAAAAACTTGTGTACACTCTAGAGGTCATATTTGTTACCCAATCTTGATGAAATTTTGTCAAATTGTTTATCTTAATTATATCTTGATCAAGTTCGGAAATGGGTCACATGAAGTTAAAAACTAGGTCACTAGGTCAAATATTGGAAAAACCTTGTGTACACTCTAGAGGCCATATTTTTGACCCGAGCTTGATGCAACTTTGTCAGAATGTTTGTCTTAATTATATCTTGGTCAAGTTTGAAAATGGGTCACATGGGGTTAAAAACTAGGTCACTAGGTCAAACTTTGGAAAAACCGTGTGTACACTCTAGAGGCCATATTTTTGACCCGATCTTGATGAAACTTCGTCAGAATGTTTGTCTCAATGAAATCTCGGTCAAGTTCAAAAATGGGTCATGTGGGGTCAAAAACTAGGTCACTAGGTCAAATACTTGAAAAAACTTGTGTACACTCTAGAGGTCATATTTGTTACCCAATCTTGATGAAATTTTGTCAAATTGTTTATCTTAATTATATCTTGATCAAGTTCGGAAATGGGTCACATGAAGTTAAAAACTAGGTCACTAGGTCAAATATTGGAAAAACCTTGTGTACACTCTAGAGGCCATATTTTTGACCCGAGCTTGATGCAACTTTGTCAGAATGTTTGTCTTAATTATATCTTGGTCAAGTTTGAAAATGGGTCACATGGGGTTAAAAACTAGGTCACTAGGTCAAATATTGGAAAAACCTTGTGTACACTCTTTGTCAAAATGTTTGTCTTAATTATATCTTGGTCAAGTTCAAAAATGGGTCACATGGTGTTAAAAACTAGGTCACTAGGTCAAACTTTGGAAAAACCGTGTGTACACTCTAGAGGCCATATTTTTTACCCTATCTTGATGCAATTTTGTCAGAATATTTGTCTCAATTATAGCTTGCTAAAGTTCGAAATTGGGTCACACAGGGTCACACAGGGTCAAAAACTAGGTCACTAGTACACTCTAGAGGCCATATTTCTGACCCGATCTTGATGAAACTTTGTCGAAATGTTGTCTTAATTATATTTTGGTCAAGTTCGAAAATGGGTCCCATGGGGTCAAAAACTAGGTCACTAGGTCAAATACTTGAAAAACCTTGTGTACACTCTAGACACCATGTAGTACGACTCGATTCATCAATAGTATAACAGCCAGTAGAGCGTTCACAGGCCCTCTTGGGCATCTTGTTTTTATATAAAATTTGGTAAAATAACGAAGAAAAACTCCAAATTTTGTTTAATTATATATGCAAGCAGGTTTATAGTAAAAAGTATGCTGAATTAATAAATTGAGACGATAATGTGAGAGCTTGATAAAAACTGCAAGATTGCCTTGTGTCCCTTTAAGATCACAATGCATACAAAGTGGTTTATTTAATTGAAATAATTAAAGCATTAATTTCCCTCTCTTGAACCACCTATCTAGCAAGTTGCGTTTATATCTTTAAATTTAAAACATCAGTGGTTTATTAAAGGGACACACGGTGAAGTGTTTGATTTCTATATCCAGTATCATTTTTAGCTCGACTATTTGAAGAACAGTGAGAGCTATCCTACTCACGACGGCGTTGGCGTGTCGGCATACCCAGCTTCACCTTAAAGTGTTTGTGCAATAGATTTATAACTTCAATACTACTCAAGCTATTGCATTAAAACTTTATACTAATGTTTCACATTAAATTCTGTACCTTATCCAACAATCCCCATAACTCTTCCATTCATTTTGACAAAATTATGGCCCCTGAATTGGTAAAAAATGTAATTTTTACATCTAGAAGTGTATAGGAAAAACACTTCAAAATCTTCTTCTCTGAAACAAAAAGGGCTGCAGTTTAGATATTTTGTATGTAGCATTGTCTAGTAGTCCATTAACAGGATGCTCAAATGGTGACCCTGGGGTCAGAATTGGACCCGCCCCAGGGGTCACAAGAGGTGAAACATGAGGGTGTGAGTGGGGCCTCTGAGTCGTAACTGTTGAGATCCCCACCCTATAACCATATATACACTTACTGGACATGAACAGACAGATACAACCATCCAACCAGCATAGACACCGGGTTGCTTCCCCGACCCTGGGGACCTAGGGGTAAGCCCCTCTGTCATAACTTGGAAACCATTGAGATCCCCACCCTATAACCATATATACACTTACTGGACATTAACAGACGGATGCAACCAGCGTAGACCCTAGGCTTCTTCCCCACCTTTGTGGACCTAGCTCCTGGATCAAACTTTACAAATAAAAATTAGATATTTTTGGCTTGACTTTTTGAAGGATCTTATGGAGTCTATAGGTCAAAGTTCATGGTCACAAATTGCATTTGTGTTGATAGGCTCTTAGCATCAGGTTAATGTTTACGTCCGCATTTCTTAACATGTAAATAACTTCAACATTTTCTATCCAATCATCATCATCAAACTTACGTACTTTATTATAAATGGGACGATGATTGTATCTATTGAGTTCAAGATCATTGCATGAAAGGTCAAGGTCAAGGGGTCAAAGGTCAAATGCATTTATATATACTTTTAACATATTTTCTTCAAATTTTCAACGTATAAAGTTTGCATTATATATCCTTTGAAAGGGTTATTATGAAATTACCTCCGTGTCGTCACAGACAAATTGTGAAAATTCCAATGTTTTCCTTCTTGACACATGCCCCTTTGTTTTTTTTCTGATGGTATGCGGGGTGTATCATTTCTTGTTCTCTGAAAATTCGAATAGTCGAGCTGCGCTGTCGTTTGACATCTCTTGTTACTTTTACCCTGGTTACATTTAAATAAATAAATTTTAAGTATTCACTATTTCGTCTTATTATATTATAAGTTTGAATATATTATTGGTGCAATAATATCAAAAATTAATAACATGCAAAACAAATTGCTTAATACTATTCTTATAATTAATATTAATGATTGAACAAATACAAAAAAAATATGCAGAAAAACGAGCGGGACGCCGTGAGTTTTTATAAAATAAAGATTGCCGTGTGTTCCTTTAAAGGGGGCTTCATCAGGCTTTTCGTCGAGGTCTAGCGTCTGACTTAAAATTGACATATAATTATAAGGCCAAAACATAATGAGCCTGAAATTTACAAGGAAAATTCATTCTGCACAACAATAATAATAATAATAATAATAGACTTTATTTATTGAGGGTAACACATTTAGATTGTGAACTTGTCCATGTGGCCCTCTAATTTACAAATTTACACAGGTTTACAATATAAACGAAGAGACAATTAACTTTTAAATAGACATGATTATTACATCATATACAAATATTAAAGCTAAAAAGAAAATGTGCACATTTGATATGGTAAATAATTTAAATGGTCCAAGATTGTTTCAATTTATGCAGGAGAACGTGGTCTAAAACCTGAGACTCTACCACAATGGGAAAGACAGATATTTTTCAAATTACTAATGAGTTTTTCATGTTGAATACAATATTAATGCTGATTTAAAGTAAAAGACGTCTATGTCAAAGTATAGTAAGATAGTCATACAACATGTGCTATCCTAGCGTATGCACAAGGGTTAATTAAAGCATTTTAAGCCTGATTTCATTCAAAATCTCTGGTGAATTAGAATTATAGACTTAAACAACATGGTGTAACACCATATGTTGATTGACATTTCCTTTGGAAAGCTTATTATGGTATTACCCCGTAGATTGGGGAATGTTGTTTGGCCTGTATGCACGAGGACAGCGTCATATTTGTGGTTTCTGCTTAATAACTTTAGGAAGGAAGGAAATATTGGAACGAAACTTGCTATGTAGGTAGCTTTTGTGAAAAGGAATCTTGGGGTTGTATGAGAGGTCAGTGGGGTCAGGGTCACTATTACTAAAAATAGTAAAATGGTTTCTGCTCAATAACCATAGTTAGGAATGAGATATTGAAACGAAACTTACTATGTAGGTAGCTTTTATGTTAAGGAAGCTTGGAATTGCATTTGTGGTCACTGGGTTCAAGATCAAAGTTTGATGTTACTAAAAATAGAAAAATGTTTTCCGGGCTATAACTTCAGTTAAGAATGAGATATTGGAACAAAACTTACTCTGTACGTATCTTTTATGTTAAGGAAATTTGGGATTGCATTTGAGGGCACTGGAGGGTCAAGCTCAAGTTGCTGTTACTGAATATAGAAAAATGGTTTTCGGGCTATATCTCTAGTTAGGAATGAGATATTGGAACACAACTTGCTGTGTAGGTAGCTTATATGGAAAAAAAAGCTTAGTATTGCATTTATGGTCACTGGTTGATGTTATTAACGTAATAAAAGTAGATAAATGGTTTTCGGGCAAAACTTATGGTGTGTATATACTATATAGCCAGGTTATATGGAAAGAAATATTGGAATGAAACGTGTAGGTAGTTTATGGTAACCTGTTTTTTGTGGAATTTCCATGTTCCTTGCTGTACGTAAATTGGAACAATTTTTTTTTTCTCGAAAAAGCCTAATGTACCCACTTAAATTATCAAAATAAAAAGAAATAAAGGACGTTGCATTGTAAACCTTCTCACCTCTCATCGCTGCAGGTTCGAATCTCACTGGGAGCTCGACTAGTCAGGAAGTGTTGATTCTTACGGATGGTGGCAGGTGTACAGTACTGGTTCTACCTAGGAAAATAGACCGTCATATAAACCTTTCATGTGTTGAAAATGACATCAAACATCATACAAACCAAACAAAACTTAGCTATCAAGGTGCATTTAAAGTTAAGAATTAAGGTTTATTGAATTATTAAATTGAATAAAGCATTATCTAGTCTTTTTCTTTATCCACTCAGGTAGCAAGGAGTATTAAAAGATTACAATTAAGATCACAGTGGTCGTGCATAATGAATTATTTAATTAAAACAGTGAATAGGATAGCCAATAAGCTATATTTGCCAATGGCCCCATGTTAGAGTATCAATGGGCCATTTGCAGTTCTAATGGGCCATGTTCAAAAACATATGTGTCATTTAGACATCCATCCAAAAAATAAAAAACATATAAACTGCAATGCCTACATTGCCATAACACTTGTTAAATAGATAAACATTTCAAAACTAAATGAAAATTAAAATCATTAATTTTCAGTTAGTTGAAATGGTATCAGTTATGTTACTTGAGAGCAATAACAAAGAGTTGATTATTCACTTTGACTCAAGAACAGTCATTTTGTTGCAGTTACACTGGTTTTCGTCTTGCGATTTTTAAGTTGATGCAATTTTTGGGGTGCCCTTTCAAAATTCTCAAAAAATAAATAAAGAAACCTTCACTATAAGCAATCTATCACATATTATGGGATACAAACGATTTCTCTCAAAATTGTAAAGTGGAATTATAAATCTCGTTTAAATATTTCTGAACCACATTTGTTTTAGGATGGGACCCAACTTGTTTTATCCTCGGGCGACCAAAAAAAACTGAACACACGCCATCAATAAACACTGGTTATTTAATCCAGTTACGCACGGCAACAGACTGATTCTACACAACCACTATGTAAATTGCTGATCACACGCTAAAAGGACGCTATAGTTCGGCTTTAATTTCAAAAGGAAAGACGTCGGCATCTTAAAGTGTGTATTTGGTGCGATGGTGAGTTGTCCGTCGTCTGTCCATCCGTCGTCCGTCCGTTAACTTTTGTCTTGTTTACACGATAGGGACTTCATTATTAGGCGGATCTTTACGAAACTTTGCCATTGTCTTTATATCAATGAAAGCTAGGATGAGTTCGAAAACCAGCGTTATGGCCCTTGTTTTGCTGAAAAATGCCATATTAAACCTTGTTTACAATCTAGTACCTTCATTTTATTATATTTGATCTTTACGAAACTTTGCCAGTGTATTTATATCAATGAAAGCTTGGATGAGTTAGAAAACCAGACAGATCGGACCAGTAACACTGGAGTTATCGCCCTTGAATTATTGAAAAAATGTGTTAACTTTTTGATGCTAACACTCTAGCACCTTCATTTGTCATCCGATCTTTACCAAACTTTGCCAGATTGTTAATATCAATGAAAGCTCAGGTGAGCTCAAAAACCAGCCAGTTCGGACTAGTAACACCAGAGTTATTACCCTTGATTTTCTGAAATATGCTATAATTTGGTCTCGTTAACACGATAGGGCCTTCGTTTTTCATCCGATCTTTTTCAATCTTTACCAGATTATTGATATCAATGAAAGCTCGGAGAATTTCGAAAACCAGCCAGATTAGACAAGTAACACCAAGGTTATGGCCCTTAATTTTTTTAAATATGCAATATATATGCTATATTGGGAACTTGGATCAAACTGAGTTTCCACTCAGTAACTTTTGTTAGGAATGAGGTATAACAATGAAACTTGCAGGGTAGGTAGCTTACATGTATATATGGAAAGGGAGGTCGGAGTTGCATTTGGGGCCACTGGGGTCAAGGTCGCTGTTACTAAAAATAGAATGGTTTCCGCTCAATAACCTTTGTTTGGAGTAAGGTATTGTGACGAAACTTGCTAGGTAGGTACATGTAGCTGCTGTGGAAAAGAAGGTTGGTATTGAAATTGGGTTCACTAGGTTCAAGTCTGGTCACTGATGCTAAAAATAGAAAAATGGTTTCTGCTCAATAACTTTTGTTAGGAATGAGATATGGCAATGAAATTTGCAGGGTATGTAACTTATATAGAAAGGAAGATTGGGGTTGTGTTTAAAAGAAGTACTGATGGGAATTTTAGGACGACAACCTTAGATTATAAAGCCATTTTAGCCAGTAGAGCATCCGCAGGCCCTCCTCTTGGGCTTCTTGTTCTTTAAATATCGTCCAAATAGTGAAACATATCTCGTCAAGTTTATCTTTTCTGTAAGCGGTGTGATTGTAATTTTTGTCTCGCCTTTTCGAAGAAAAAAAAGAGACATAGGTGTTGCTTTTCCGGCGGCGGTGGCAACATTCAAGTTTTGCGTTTAGGTCATTTTCTCACAAACAGTATGCACTAGACCTTTCAAACTTTGCTTATAGTTGTATCATGGGTGGTACATCGCAACGTGACAAAGCAAATGTGGAAGTGACCTTGACCCTCCAAGCAAAGGGCAGATAACTTACTAATTTTTAGGTTCAGCTTTTGTGTTTAGGTCATTTTCTCACAAACTGTATGCACTAGACCTTTCAAACTTTGCTTATAGTTGTATCTTGAGTGGTACATTGCAACGTGACAAAGCAAATGTGGATGTGACCTTCACCATCCAAGCAAAGGGCAGATAACTTTAATTGTTACATTTACATCACTTTCTCATTAACTAGAATTATGCACTAGATGTTTTAAACCTAATTTATAGCTTAATCTTTGGAAGAAAACATATTCTATTTTGACGTAGTTGTGTCTTAACATATTCTAATTTGACATAGTTGTGTCTTCGTTAGTGCATCTTTTTTTGGATGCACGGATTTCATGTATGACCTTGACCTACTTTTTGGAGCTGATGATTTTTAGCTCTACTGGCCAAAGGCCTTCATTTTTCATCCGGTCTTTACCAAACTTTTTTGTTTTAATTATTTCTTTTGTTTGAATTTTTTTTATTTATTTATTTTTTATTTTTTAGCTCTACTGATCAGAGATCAGCAGAGCTTATGCCGTGGTGCGGCGTCCGTCGTCCGTCTGTCCGTCTGTCTGTCCGTAAACTTTTTTTTGTAGCGACTACTCCTCTGAAACTACTGAATGGATTTTCATGAAACTTTACAGAAATGTTGCCCATGCAGTCTAGTTGATCCTAGCAAAAATTCATGTTGATGTGAAATCCAAGATGGCCGCCATATCTAAAAATAGGTTTTTAAAAAACAAGTTTGTAGCGACTTCTTCATGAAAACTATAAGTGATATTGATATGGGACTTTTTCTAAAATGATCAGCATGACATGATAGAAAGGTTGTAGCGACTAATCCTTGTCGAAAACCGTTTTGATTCGACGTTAAACATGGCTGCCAGCGGCCATCTTTGTTTACATAGAGTTATATAATGAAAACTTGTAGCGACTACTCCTCTGAAACTACTTGACGGATTTTCATGAAACTTCACAGGAATGTTGCTCTTGATGTCTAATTGATCCTAGCAAAATTTCAGGTCGGCCGGAAATTTAAGATGGCCGCCACGGCTAAAAATAAATTTTCAAAATACAAGTTTGTAGCGACTACTTCTTGAAAACTATAAGTGATATTGATATGGGACTTTTTCTAAAATGATCAGCATGACATGATGTTGGTCCTTGTCAAAAATCGTTTTGATTCAACGTTAAACATGGCTGCCAGCGGCCATCTTTGTTTACATACAGTTATATAGTAAAAACTTGTAGCGATTACTCCTTTGAAACTACTTGACAGATTTTCATGAAACTTCACAGGAATGTTGCTCTTAATGTCTAATTGATCCTAGCAAAATTTCAGATCAGCCAGAAATTCAAGATGGCCGCCACAGCTAAAAATAGATTTTTAAAAAAGAAGTTTGTAGCGACTACGTCTTGAAAACTATAAGTGATATTGATATGGGACTTTTTGGAAAATGATCAGCATGACATGATGGTTATCAGAGTCAAACATTATTTTGATTCGACGTTAAACATGGCTGTCAGCGGCCATCTTTGTTTACATAGAGTTATATAATGAAAACTTGTAGCGACTATTCCTGTGAAACTACTTGACGGATTTTCATGAAACTTCACAGGAATGTTGCTCTTGATGTCTAATTGATCCTAGCAAAATTTCAGGTCGGCCGAAAATTCAAGATGGCCGCCACGGCTAAAAATAATTTTTCAAAAAACAAGTCTGTAGCGACTACTTCCTGAAATCAAAATCAATCAGTAGAGCTTCAAGGTCATTGACCTCTTGTTTTATTTTTTTATTTCATTATTTTTTTGTTTGAATTTTTTTTTGGTGTTAACGCCATGTTAGCAGGAAGCATTGCTGTGCCTATTGCATTTTTTCCCCCTGGTTCATTGATTTCTGATGGAGTTACACCCCCTTGACATTTTTTTTTTAAATTTCTTGAATATTTTTATTTTTTTTAATTTTTCTTATTTAATTTATTTTTTTTTTAATTTTTTTTTTTTTTTAACAACGTGTTAGCAGGAAGCATTGCTGTGCCTATTGCATTTTTTTTCCGGTTGATTGATTTTTGATGGAGTTACAGCCCCTTGACATTATTTTTAATTTCTTGTCAGCGCTTATAACTCCTCCTAAACGCCTTGTTGGATTTTGATGAAACTTGGCAGAAAGCATCGGTAAGATGTCTAGTTGTGCATGTCACGCTTTTGTTCCAGTTTGCTGATTTATGACGGAGTTATGGCACTTTGACATTTTTACTTTAAATTTCTTGTCGCCGCTACTCCTCCTAAACGGCTTGTTGGATTTCTACAAAATTTCGCAGGAAGCCTCAGTATGATGTCTAATTGTGCAAAGCATGGTATATCAATGAAATTTTGGACAAGTTCGAAAACCAGCTAGATCTAGTTAGTAACGACAGGTTATGGCCCTTGATTTGTTGAAAAATGCTATATTGTATTTTCCTTTGTTAAATCTGTAGTTACTTAATTTTTTATCTGATCTTTACCATATTTGTTTAGAATGTTAATATAAACCCTCCCCCCCACCCATTTTTGTGAAATTTCATTCATAGAAGAAAGTGGGACAAATTAAAAAATACCCATGCCAGACTAGACACAGCAGACATATTGCCCATGATTACCAGGTGAGCGATCTTAGGCCATCTATCCCTGTTGTTTTTGCAATGTTTTAAAAAAACTACTGATGGGAATTTTATGTCGACAACCCTTGATACATGTATAAGAGCCATTTTAGCCAGTAGAGCATCCACAGGCCCTCCTGGGCCTCTTGTTTTTAATAGAATGGCCTTTTGTTTTTAAACAAATGCACTTAAATGTCATCTCAGCAAACGGCAAACTCGATTGTTTTTAATTACTAAAATGTTTACAAACTTTCATTTAAATATCATTGACCTTTTTATTTTTAAGTCCAGCCCCCGTTAGGCGTGACATGTGAATCCACGGATTTCTTGTTCTATTACTCATTATGATTGGCGAATTTCTTAATTTCTAACCGATGAAATTGATCCTTAATGAACAGTCAGGAGGTTATTTATAGCAATTGGAATTTCTGTCAGATGGAGGACATTCATATTTCTTTACACTTTATGTCTGCCAAGACACTCGGAAAATTATCGACGGCAGTGTTGATGGGCCATTTGTAATTTTATGCAACTATGGCGCAGGGCGCATGCCTATCCCAATCATTGTTAAAATATTGAGAATGAATGTAAAAATGGTATTTCTCCATTTCACCACTTGGCTAGCGAGGTGCATTGAAAGATTAGAATTAAGATGATAATGGTTAGAGTGAATGGAAAGAAAGTATTTCTCCATTTCACCATTTAGCTAGCGAGGTGCTTTGTGTCATTTCAGAAATCCTGATTTAATCTGTCTTTCTCTTTTCAGTGAAATAATAAATTTTGTGCAACAGGTCAGGGTTCCAATAAACAGGTTAGTGTGTTTGTCCATCCATCTATGTATATATATCACGATGTTAGTATCTATATTTTCTTTTGTTTGTGTGTTTGTCTGACATTGTGTAAGTGTATTTGTCTTTTGTCCTTATATTTATGCAAATAAAATCGGCTAATCGTTAATATGTGGGCTTTAAATGATCTATCCTGCCTACACCTATATCAGTTAAATTGTTTTTACGGCGCACAAACATAAAGAGGTTAAATAGCACCAACAAAAAACGTTCCAGACCCACCCTCTAGTCCAGACCCACTCTCCAGTCCAGGTCCACCCTCCAGTCCAGGCCCACCCTCCATTTACATCAAGATAAAAACATGCAGAATGGGCCTAGAACCTTCTCACCTGCAGAACTCGGAGTTGCTTCAAATTCTGTTGTAAGCACTTAGATTTTCGCTGGAGCCACACTCATTGTTTAATGAGCATGACAAAAAAGACAAATGAACATTAATTCGTGGTATTTTACCCCTCTGCCTGGATTGGCAGTGGCCCTGATTGCCCTGAAGCCACACAGTGCCTACATGGTTGGAATGACAGCACGTATATCCGGCAAGTTACACATGCCTGAGTGTAGGCCAGGCCTGTTCATGTACCTGTCGGGTCTGGACAAGTGCTCTAATGTCAGATCTTAAAGGTACAAACTGGATCAAATGAGAATTTAGATTTTTTAAAAACTTGTTGAGTCCCATTATTATTTCTACATGTCTTGCATATGTTCAATCATTAATATTATATAATTAAGCAAATGGTTTTTAGCTCTACTGATCAAAGATCAGCAGAGCTTATGCCGTGGTGCGGTGTCCATCGTCCCTCCGTCCGTCTGTAAACTTTTTTTTGTAGCGACTACTCCTCTGAAACTACTATATGGATTTTCATGAAACTTTATAGAATTGTTGCCCATGAAGTCTAGTTGATCTTAGAAAAAATTCATGTTGATGGCTAAAATAGATTTTTAAATAACAAGTTTGTAGCGACTACTTCTTGAAAACTATAAGTGATATTGATATGGGACTTTTTCTAAAATGATCAGCATGACATGCTGTTGGTCCTGGTCGAAAATTGTTTTGATTCAATGTTAAACATGGCTGCCAGTGGCCATCTTTGTTTACTTGGAGTTATATAGTAAAAACTTGTAGCGACTACTCCTCTGAAAGAACTTGAAGGATTTGCATGAAACTTCACATGAATGTTGCTCTTGATGTCTAATTGATACTAGCAAAATATCAGGTCGGCCGGAAATTCAAGATGGCCGACACAGCTAAAAATAGATTTAAAAACAAAACAAGTTTATAGCGACTACTTCTTGAAAACTATAAGTGATATTGATATGGGACTTCTTCTAAAATGATCAGCATGAGACAGTGTTGGTCCTTGAGGTTTACCAACACCAATTACATGTAAACCTCCGAGGTGTAGTCGAATGTAGTTCCTATAATAAAAAGTAATCCCTCCTTTTTCGATGGAAATGGGCATTATAAGTAGGGGAAAACTGCCCATTTCTATTCGATTTTGTGGTTATATGTATAAGAAGCGTATTAATAGGTTTTACTGGATCACTGATGAACATTTTCGAAATTTCGACTATGCTTACACTTTGTGAGCAATGAAAACAGTCGATCAATGAAAACAGCTGTACCCTTGACCTGTTTAGTAAACAAACAAGAACTTTCTTACATGTCTTGTGACCCCACGTTTTCTGGTGATTTTTCAAGTGGAAAAATAGTTTTCTATATGAACATTACACTGCTGCATTATCCATACTTGAGTTGAATTTGCAGCAAATCATTAATATGTGACACTTTAACATTGGTGTCTATGGGGAAAATAATTGGTGCTTTCATACCTATAAGAGATGCGTGCAGTAATTAGGACTCTCTCAGATTCGTACCTAGAGACACTTTTCCGATAACAATTGGTAAAATAAGCTCAGAAATAAGTTTTCCATAGTTTATTACATAGGTTTTGAGCGTTTTTAGTCCAATTTTGTCTATAAAAGCCGTAATTTTGAGTTTCATTTTTTTTTCTTGTTTAAAATGACGTATTGGTGAAGTGTTTGCAGTTGAACTATGTCTTTTTGGTATCAACATGTAGGGTTGCATGTTTGCAACATGTTTTTATGAATTAAATTTGCATGACAACAGGTTTGGTAGGCATGAAACCACTAAATCTTTCCCCTACCCCCCTAAAATAGGATACTGTGAAAAATGAAGATTTGTGTAAAAGATAAAATATTATTCCTTATCATTCAAACTCGACTTGGTAGCGTTCAGCTAGTATCAATTCTGATTTTAGCGGTATTTTTGGCATTATTAAGCTCGTATTCGCTACTATAATCAGGTATGGTACCACCAATTTTGAAGAATTTGACTGAAAAATCAATTTTGGCATGAAAATCGACATAAATTGGCCTTTTCATCGTCCTAATTGTACCTAAAATGCATATTTTTTTATGTCCATTGAATGTTCTAAACATTTGATCTATTTAATATGGTGTATGGACAAGAAATGCCGTTTGGTATGACAATTCAGATAGTGTAAAATTAAAAAAAATATCTCTGACTTTTGTCGATTTCAGACTATTGTCCTTGGTATTCACAAGACCATATCTCTGCAAATAATCATTCGATTTGCATGAAGTAAGTGTTTATAAGCTTGTAATGAAAATGACAACAAAAACTCCTCATTTAAGAAACATCTGAACATGTTTTCTCCTCTTATAGGTTTACCAACACCAATTACATGTAAACCTCCGAGGTGTAGTCGAATGTAGTTCCTATAATAAAAAGTAATCCCTCCTTTTTCGATGGAAATGGGCATTATAAGTAGGGGAAAACTGCCCATTTCTATTCGATTTTGTGGTTATATGTATAAGAAGCGTATTAATAGGTTTTACTGGATCACTGATGAACATTTTCGAAATTTCGACTCTATGCTTACACTTTGTGAGCAATGAAAACAGTCGATCAATAAAAACAGCTGTACCCTTGACCTGTTTAGTAAACAAACAAGAACTTTCTTACATGTCTTGTGACCCCACGTTTTCTGGTGATTTTTCAAGTGGAAAAATAGTTTTCTATATGAACATTACACTGCTGCATTATCCATACTTGAGTTGAATTTGCAGCAAATCATTAATATGTGACACTTTAACATTGGTGTCTATGGGGAAAATAATTGGTGCTTTCATACCTTGACGAAAATCATTCGGATTCGACATTAAACATGGCTGCCGCGGCCATCTTTGTTTACATGGAGTTATATAGTAAAAACATGTAGCGACTACTCCTCTTAAACTACTGGACAGATTTTCATGAAATTTCACAGGAATGTTGCTCTTGATGTCTAGTTGATCCTAGCAAATTTCAGGTCAGCCGGAAATTCAAGATGGCCGCCTTGGCTGAAAATAGATTTTTAAAAAAAAATGTGTAGCGACTACTTCTTGAAAACTATAAGTGATATTGATATGGGACATTTTCTAAAATGATCAGCATGACATGATGTTGGTCTTTGTCGAAAATCATTTTGATTCGGCATTAAACATGGCTGCCGGTGGCCATCTTTGTTTACGTAGAGTTATATAGTAAAAACTTGGAGCGACTAATTCTCTGAAACTACTTGACAGATTTTCATGAAACTTCACAGTAATGTTGCTCTTGATGTCTAGTTGGTCCTAGCAAATTTTCAAGTCGGCCGGAAATTCAAGATGGCACAACAGCTAAAAATCCATTTTTAGCTAGACTATTCGAAGAATAAGGGAGCTTATGTAATCGCCCCGGGGTCGGCGTGGGCGTGGGCGTCCCACATCAAGGTTTGCATGTAAGCTGTGTTTACATGTCTATATCTCTTACATTTCTTATCCTAGCACAACCAAATTTGGCCCTGGGCTTCCTTATAGCATTATCTTAAGAGCTGCATAAGCAATTTTGGTTCCTGTAACCCATGGGCTCCCATGGAACCCAAATTATGATAGCCCATAAAATGTGTCCCATTTTACATCAAATTTTGCGTGTAAGCTGTGTTTACAAGTCTATATCTCTTACAATTCTTACCCTAGCACAACCAAATTTGGCCATTAGCTTCCTTATATCATTATCTTAAGGGCTGCTTAAGTAATTTTGGTTCCTGTAACCCCTTGGCTCCCATGGAACCCAAATTCTGATAGCCCTTAAAATGTGTCTGTTTCACATCAAATTTTGCGTGTAAGCTGTGTTTACAGGTCTATATCACTTACATTTCTTGTCCTAGCTGAACTAAATTTTGTAATTGGTTTTCTTATAGTATGTTGTAAAGGGTTGGATAAGTAATTTTGTCTTCTGCAAATTCTGGGCTCCCATGGAACCCAAATTGTGATGGCCCATAAAATGTGCAATAAAGGCAGATCTAGGTTTGCATGTAAGCATGACGTATATATCTATAATTTTGGTTTGGGATTTCTTATAGCATTATTCATCTTATTCATACTTCACCCATATTGGGGCATGGGCTCCCTCCTCCCCCCCACCCCCCCCCCCCCCCACACCCCTGCACCCACTCCCACCCACCTCCACACTTTTTTTTTTAGCTCTGCTGGCCCTTTTAGCTCTACTGGCCAAGGGCCAGATCCTTGTAATTTCACCGGAGTTATGGCCCTTGTTTTGCTGAAAAATGCCATACACTCTAGCACCTTCATTTATAATTTGATCTTTACCAAACTTGCGCAGATTGTTAATATCAATGAAAGCTCGGACAAGTTCGAAAACCAGCCAAATCGGATCAGTAACACCGGAGTTATGGCTCTTGTTTGTTCTGAAAATTGCTATTTTCTGCCTTGTGAACGCTATAACACCTTCATTTATTATTTGATCGTTACCAAACTTGCACAGATTGTTAATACCAATTATAGCTTGGACAAGTTCGAAAATCAGCTGTATTAGGTCAGTAACACCAGAGTTATGGCCCTTGTTTTGCTGGAAAATGCCATACACTCTAGCACCTTCATTTATTATTTGATCTTACCAAACTTGCGCAGATTGTTAATATCAATGAAAGCTCGGACAAGTTCAAAAACCAGCCAAATCGGATCAGTAACACCGGAGTTATGGCCCTTGTTTTTTCTGAAAATTGCTATTTTCTGCCTTGTGAACACTATAACACCTTCATTTTTATTTGATCGTTACCAAACTTGCACAGATTGTTGATACTAATTATAGCTTGGACAAGTTCGAAAATCAGCTGAATTGGGTCAGTAACACCAGAGTTATGGCCCTTGTTTTTTCTAAAAAAAATGCCATTTTCTGCCTTGTGAACACTCTAGCACCTTCATTTATTATTTGATCTTTACCAAACTTGCACAGATTGTTAATATCAATGAAAGCTCGAACAAGTTCGAAAACCAATCGGATTAGTAACACCGGAGTTATGGCCCTTGTTTTTTTCTGAAAAATGTTATTTTCTGCCTTGTGAACATTCTAGGGCCTTCAGTATTAATCGGATCTTTACCTAACTTTGCCAGTGTCTTTATATCAATGAAAGCTCAAACAAGTTTGAAAACCGGCAAGATTAAAATAATTTCAATGGAGTTATGGCCCTTGTTTTGCTGAAAAATGCCATAATAAGCCTTGTGAACTGTCTAGCACCTTCATTTATTATTTGATCTTTACCAAACTTGCACAGATTGTTAATATCAATGAAAGCTCGGACAAGTTCGAAAACCAGCTAGATCGGACCATTAACAGCGGAATTATTGCCCTTGATTTAGTTAAAAATGCTATATTTTGCCTCGTTAGGACGATAGTGGCTTCATTGTTCATTCGATCTTTACCAAACTTTATCAGATTGTTAATGTCAATAAAAGCGCGGTCAAGTTCGAAAACAGGACAGATCGGACCAGTTACCAGCTAGATCGGACTATTAACAGCGGAGTTATGGCCCTTGATTTTGTTAAAAATGTTATAATTTGCCTCGTCTTACGATAGGGCCTTCATTTTGCATCTGATCTTTGCCAAACTTTACCAGATTTTATGACTTTCTTTTTCTTTGTATTATATATATATATTTTTTTTTATTTAATTTTTTTTTTTTTTTTAAATTAACACTCCCACCTCTCACTCCCCCATGAAATTTTACATGAAATTTGATGCTTTTGATTGATCAATGAATACTATTGTTTAGAAACTTGGGCTTGTAAGTTTGTAGACTTCGTGTATTTGTTTACATGCCCTGACCACTATGTCACTGTTATCTAATTTGTGATAAATAGAAGATTTGTGGTGGGATACACCAGATAAATAAACATAGGGTGTGTGTGTATCCTGTTTATGCAGAGGCAGATTTAGGGCCATTATACCTTCTCACTAACAATGCGGATATGGGGAATCTAACTGAGGTTACATTGGTGAGAAGGAAGTGTAACACCTGCCCATGTGCACCCAAAACCCACCCTCCCATCCACCCACCCACCATTCCTCCCACACACCATAAAGTTCCCAAGACCGCTATCATGATAAATGAAATTCAGTTATTTCATTGATACAGTACTTGCTTCATTCGTGTTTGAGAAATTGATGATAATGAAAACATAGTGTTTAATGTGTCCAGTGTATGTGCCCATGCAGTGTGCAGTGACAAAAGATGCGATTATCAACATTATAAGAAAGCTGAATTACTACTATATTGTGTCACAAGTTTCATTATAGTTGTCAATGTAACGGTCTTTGTGTGTGTTTATTTACAATCATTCTCAATATTAACATTTTCAAAATGGACTGTTTTATGTGCAAAAATGGATGAAAGAAAATTCCTGTTGTATACGAGGCTAGATGTATACACAATGTGTTTTCAAATGCTTAAAGTAACGGAACATAGATTTTCAGAGAAGAGTGATTTAGGGCTAGATTTCATTCTTTTAAAGCACATAGTGATCAGTCAACGCAAAACTGCTGCATCTTGTTCACTAATTATTTAGAGTTACAGTAGTTCTGCAGTCACCCCTCTATCATGTCTATAGGGTGGGAATTCTAAGAAAACTGAATTATTTATAATCAGTGGTGCAAGGAGTAGAAGGGCTATTTCATTGATTCAATATTTGCCCGACTCATTCAATATTTTCAGCCACTCGAAATTAATATGTACAACTGTTACAACTGTGTGTTATTTAGGCCGGACAAACATAACATAACAATCAAACAGGAAACAAATAATGGCTTTATATTGAAAACAAATTAAAATGACATGCATAGATAAATTACAGTGATTTTGGTTAAGGGACTAAAGGCAGTATGGAGTGATTCAGGTGTCAATCTTAGTATGAAAACCATCACAGTGTGATTCAATATAATATGAAATGTGCACATGACTGAAGTGAGATGACTAAGGCTGCCATCTGTTTAATAATTATTTATGAAAGTATTTGGTCAGAAAAAAATGAAGACTTGGCAGATTTTTGGTATTAATACAGGGTTCGTATACATATTATTCGAGAAAAAAAATGTTCGATCATAACAATAATTTTCTTCAACCTTAAAACATGATGTACGTTAATTAATATTAATTAATTATTATGATTCATATGATTTATACAACCAAACTCACTGCAGAGTTTCCCAGACCTAACTTTTTCACTAACAATAATTAAATAGGACAGTTTGAATGGTGTTTTACGTCATTTTTAGCACAATTTAGGCCATATATCGATTTGTTTGTGGTAGTGGCAAACCACCCCATTTTTCCTGGGTAGAACTAGTACTGTATACCTCCCGCCATTCGTCGGAATCGACATTTTCTCACAAATTGAGCTCCCAGTGGCATTGGAACAAGCAGTGCCACTGCAGATCCCTTTGGAGGGGTAGGCAGAGAGGTAGAATTTCCCCCAAATTCATGTTCATTTTATCATTTTTTGTTCATGATCACTAAAGATCTTCATCATGATCCCTGCATTGTTTCAGATGCCATCTCGCTCACATCAATAGAGCAGTGGCAGAAAAGCAATAAACGTGGCTCCAGCGTAAATGGAGTTTCTGCGATAGAATTTGCAGCAACTCTGCAGTTCAGGGTGATAGGTTCTAGGCCCATTTTCCATATTTTATCTCGATGTACATGGAGGATAAGCCTGGCATATTCATTCCTGTTAGGCGCCATATAACCTTTCATGTGTTGGTGCGCCTTAAAACCCAATTCAGTTCAATTCAAACAGGCAGTGGTGAGAGGCAAGAAGGTTTACAGTGCAATGTTGTAAATAACCCCATGGCCACAGAGGCGCTTTAATGGACAGATCATGGTACCTATAAGTTAGTGGATATGCACATTGAATATGCAGTTGAAGCACACTGTGAAGTATTCATATTTGGATTGATACCAATAATTCCTGATTACCTCCAGTACCTTTAAAAGAAAACATTGTATTTGTGTTTTATTCGAAGCTGCATGTAAATGGTCGAATTTTGGGTAAATAAAAAGAAGGAAATAACATTTTCTCAGCTTTCTTTCACATTAGATTTTGCTAAATAATTGAATTTGTTTAAGACTCCAGACTGCCATGTGTGCCTTTAAATGTGCAGGTCATGAACATTTAGGGTGAATTTGATATTTTTAGTTTTTGGAGTTATTGAGACACAGAGTTTGTTTTTATAATGTTAACTACAGCTGTAACAGATTGTGCATCTATATTGTTCGGTGGCTTGATCTTTGAAATTTACAGTTGTATATTTTGCTATTGTAACAAACCCATTCTATACAATGAAGGTATATAAACTATTTTGAATATTAAACAGCTATGGACATGTGTTTGGAAATCTGACAACAAAATTGTTTCGATCAAACTTCATCTTTGAACTGAAGGAGTGTACATTTTTTTTCGTGTGGGTACAATTTAACGTGTGAATAAATTATGAGTACCAGTTTTGGAAAGTTAATAACAGTGATAAAAAGTAAACTAGGAAGGTGAGAAATATTTCTAAAAAGGGTTTCAATTCATCCCTGGGGAGTACTAGTGGCCGCACTTGGGCACATGTCATTGAGTTCCCTAAGTTCTCCATTGACAAGTAAATGAAAATCACAATGATACAGTCATTGGCACCAAGAGTGATGTTTGTTTCTTGATCAACGTAAAAATTAATAAAGTTAATACTTTAGTGGTCACCTAAATTATGTGCTGATGAGTTGAGCAAGATAGACTCTGAATACGGGTATCATGGATTCAATCCTCACCAGTGCCACTGGGTTTCTTCAGTGTTTCTTGGACAAGCCTCTTCCCTGGGATGTGCATGTTTACCGGGTAGTCAATCCTCCGAGCGTGTTAAATAACCAGTACTCCACAGGATTCCTGTTTATCCATCCCCTCTCTCTGGGTGGTTAGAAATAAAATATTGAGTTGATGAGTCATTAAACATCAATTCAGATTACCACTCACTATCTTCTGTGGGCAAGATTAAATAATCATTATATTATCTTATCAAAGATTATGCTGTACTGTGTTCTAAGGTTTTTAGTCCCTCCGCCAACGTACTCAATGAGCCTTAGTGTGCACCGAGATGATGATGCTGTACTAGAGATACATATAAAATGTAACACAGAGAGTGGTGCGTGTCAAGACTAAGATCCACCATATAGCTAACCTATGCTTTCTAGATTTTAGGGCCCGGGGTGTGCATCAGGTCCTTCATTAATCTAAATCAGATTAAATTTAAAGAGGCTCTACCTATATCTTTTTTGTCCACCAATTGATATAAACTTTACTTAATTATAAGGAGGACTATGAAAAAGGTAAATGGCAATATTTTCACCCCATGTAATATGCGTTTTGCTGGGGAAAAACGGGATTGAAAAGATCGGATTTTTGAAATTGTATTCGTAATTGTTTTAGACAAGCCGATTGCGGAGATTTCCGGTCTTATTCGTTTACAATCGGAACTGCCTCGTCGGATTGGCGAAGAGTTCCGATCGATTCGTTTACTATCGGAATTGCCCCGAATAGTTTGTTTTCGTTCAACTGAATCGCATTGCGCATGTCCGAGAAAATCGTAAAAACTCGTAGTTCTCCGGCAGGAATAAAAGGCTGGGCAGCATTTTATTCCAGATATTGTTTTGATCATAATTAATAATTTACAGAACTGGAATACGAACCATGTTTCTTCTTAGAATACTCATAAAATAGCTTTGCATACATATAAATGCAGTAATAATGAGTATTTAATATTTTACATTAAAAATCGCGTAGATATAGGTAGTGCCTCTTTAAGTAAAATATTTTGAAAATGCACCAGAATTCCACCACATGCAATGTAGAGAAAACAGATTTAAAAATGTAAAGTATCCGGGAAGCATGTTGACCTGAGACCCCTTATAGTTTTAAGAAATAGGCATAACTCTGGGTGACATGTCAGTGTCATCATATATTGTGTAAACCTCTTAATAGATGTCAGACATAATATATCTATATGCTTTTGCATTTCCAAAATCATTGATCGTTTCAATCTATTTTTAGAACATACTATACCTGAGATTGAGCCGATTGGAACATAACCTGTCAATTTAAAGGGTCACTGAGTTTAAAATCAACTTAAAGTGTGTATAAAGGTAGGATACTCTTGAAATGAACTTTTATCTATTACAGGCAATAGGTTGTCTCCCTTGAAGGGAAAATTACCAGAATTGCTCATAATTTTGATGTTTTGTTTTTATTTTCAGACCAGGTCAGTCGAAACCAGTTTTCACTACTCCAGTTAAAGCTCAAGCAAGACCACCAGATTATGATGGTAAATATATATTAACAACAGGCACCACATGTGATGTGTACTTTACTGCATGAACCCACAGGCAGCCGGCACAGAGCTAGGATAAAAAAAGATGGACTTAAAATATTAATTGATTTCTGGACAAATTTTTTTTTTATATATACATATATACATATTATATTCTCTGGTATAAAAAAAGTATGAGAGATTGAATAACAGTTTATGTTTTATTTGTTATATATATAATTCTGTTTGTGACATTAGCAGATTATGCTGTCCAGCCTATCTTACGTACCGATAAATAATAAGTAGTAGAACTGTTGGTGTTTTTTTGTCCATTTTACGAGTTCAACACCTTTAAGTATATAACATGTATATATGTATATAAAAAAAATTGGTCCAGAAATCGTTTATGAATCTTGATATATAGTTATTTTCACTGAATTATTTCAAAAAACATAACATATTTTTCCATTCTGTTTTAATAAAGATCTTAAATTGGACTATAATTAGGAATAAAGGTTATGCATACAAGGTCAAGGTCCTACGTTTGATCAGCTTATAAGTGTGCTTTTGATGTAAAAACCACCCCCATCTCCCCACCCCCGGTGGAGGTACAAACACTTATATTTCAATCATATACCAAAACTTGCAATTCGTACCTGTAACAGTGTAGGAGGACATAGTGACAGATGCACACATGCATGGATACACAGAAGGTCGGGATAACATATCCCCTATTTTTTGTGAAAAAGAGCGGGGATAACAATATCCAAGAATTAACTTTATCCTGCGGTAAAAACAAACCTGTATCATGCGGTATTTTACCACATGATGTTTATTTACTAGTTTTTTCAAAATAATTTGAACACCCACAACAAGTTTATTAATAAGGCCAAAAAAAACAAACCTGTGTTTCCGGTGGCCCGACCGACCCTAATTTTAAGGGGCCGACCCTAAAACTTTTTATGAAAAAAAATAATATAATAAGATAAAAGAAAATGCCTACCGACCTACCCTATTTTTTTAGAGCATGCAATAGGAAACGCACCTAATTTTTCTTTTTTGTGCATTAAGGAAAGTTATGTTATCATTCATCTAAAAGATTGTATATCCCATGTGGTAAATTCGGTACTTTTTGATTTTCAAAACAGTTCATCAGTTGTGTCATATATATAAATCCTTATTTCTAGGAAACTGCTGCTACAGTGTTTGCCTATTGAGAATATGGTTAATTCTCCCCATGAAGGTGTCTTTGAAGTGTGTCATTATGCAATACACTTCCCCATAGCAACTCCTGGTGAATATGTACGCAGCAAGCACAGTGTAGTGCATTAGAATCAGATCATTCTCATGCAAACATTCTATATATACTGAACCAAACAGCTAACGCACCAGTAGACAATACCTTTAATATCTCAATAATAACAGTCAATAAATCAAAACAATTTCATTCTGAACGAGACAAATATATTGTCAATAACGACTGTAAATTAAAAAAATCATTCAAATCACCTGTCTCCAACGGTACCAGTCGGCATATAATAAGCTCATACATTAAAGGTATTGTCTACTGGGGCGTTAGCTGTTTGGTTTAGTATACATGTATTTGTATCATATAAGCGCTTACTTTTGTACTACAGCTATTGATGTAGACACTAGCTTTTAGTACGCTGTGATCCCATCTACTTCGTAGCGTACAGTAATATTACAAAATTGCAGATAGTTTCTAAGTACTTAAATGTAAGTAGTTGAAATTTTATTGGCACATGTATACTGAAGCGAAAAAGAAACGCAACTCGGGAATTTCCGCTATATATTGTATGTACACTATGTTGCTGTTAATCAAATGGTACATGGCTACGTAAGACCTTTCCTAACGGAAAAAAATACTAAAACAACACATAACCCAGCAAATAGTATTTCTTCAAAGTTTCGTTATTGTCAGAGTACGCGTTTGGCTCATGCATGTGAGCAAACTTAGGATGCAACATTTTGCAAACTCTTTACGTTAAATAGAGTACAGAAATGGCTCGGTTTTTCAAAGAGGAACTTCAACATTGATGAATTTCTTGTTTACAATGTGTACTGTGATTAAAATAGCACATTATTTATCCTTGAGCAAGATAATTAACCCTTTCGCTGCCACAGTCGAAAATATCGATTTTACGACCAGTGTAGACCCAGATCAACATATAGTATGTGCAGGCTGTTCGCCACTCAGTAAGAATGTTTTCATATACCCGGATGGTTTTAATTTAAATTTTAGCAGACAACATTTGAAATTTGGCAGCAAAAGTGTTAATCCACATTGCTTAGTTCTGGTACTACCCAGGAAGCCATCGAGAGTGATTAATCTAAGTTGCAAGAACTTGCTTCGTAATCGATATAACATAAATATGTTTAAACTATTAAACAACATCACAGTTGTATCCTTTCTCTAAATAACTGCAATTTATTCTTTACAAAACATCTTGGGATTTCTTTGGAATATTATGTGGAATTAAGTGTGCAGTATATACAATATATAGCAGAAAATCCCGAGTTGCGTTTCATTTTTGCTTCAGTATATATTGATATGACCTTCACATTACACATACAGCTTTGGTAACTGTTTTTCACAAATTTGATACTTTGGTGATTTTATATATAATTTCTGCAAATTATGACAATTCCAAGTATAATTTTTGTGTTTGAAAATGTCAGAGTTTCATGATAAAATGATTAAAATAAACACCGTCAAAGTTTCTTTGTAAAATTGCATTGATCAAACCTTCCGTACTATGCACTAACCTATTCTCGCAATAGTAAGAAACCAGGCAGTCCGGTGAAGAACCATTGAATTACAGTAGCCTACTGTTCCCCGGTCCCATTAAACTTTCACCTCTGACTGGGGCGGCTCTAAATAATCCACGATAATGCATTCATGATCCGTTAAACAACAACGCAATTGATTAAGCAATGCAGTGAATGTCACGCAATAATTGTATACGATTTTAAAACAAGCTTTCTACATGAATATATGAAATAAAAAATCCATGTTAGTTCATCAGTATCATTATTTTGTATCAATAGGACTCAATTTCAATAGCACAGATCGATATTGACGTCACAAAATAATTTCGGGAAAATATTGTGCCAGTGAACAATAGAAGCACAATCAAATTCAATAGATTCCCGATCTGTTTTCAGACAATATCATACATATTTGTACGAATGAAATCTATTTTTAGCAATTTTAAGCAATCTTGATCCGTGCTATTATGGTATGTTCTAAAAATAAATTGAAACGGTCAATGATTTCGGACAAACAGTTCATTACTTACACGGTATATATACAAAAGTATAGGTTTATTATGTCGGACATCGTGTTGAACGATTTACACGATATATGACATCACTGAGATTTAATCCCTAGTCTAAACTGTTTAGAAAAGCATATATTATATATTCTGTGATAAATTATAGAAGTTTCCCAGTTTGAGAAAATCTATAACATATCCCTTCCTGTACTGTGCTATCTCGCCTAGTGTGCAAGATAGCACAGTAGCCAAATGTTATGAACTAAACGATAGACATGATATTACGTCACAAATTGACATCATGATATTACTCCGCGCTGTCGCCAAAGGAGTGACAGAAGAAGGAATACTTGTGTCAAAAGACGATTGGAAAAAAAAATCTTCACTGAATATATATTATATAGTTTAACATTTTTGTCGTGATACGGAAAATAATTCACGTGTGAGAAATATTCTTGAGATATAGAAACTCGTGCGAAAACGAACTCGTTTCTATATCGCAATGTTAATTAAACTATATCTTCCAAAATTCTATATCAGCCTTAGCATGTGTGCTACATGTTACAGATGCAGGATCTGGTGCAGAAGATGACTGTGATTTTTGGTCGGACGACGAATTTGAGGATGATGGTGAGTGACAATTGTCTCTGCTATTTATTATACATAGCGATATTTCTGTAGCTAAAATATTTTGCTTTTTTTGGGGCGCAACAGTGGCATAGCTCAAAATGTGATTTGAGTGACAAAGGGGGTCCAGAGGCACACTCGGATGTGATGTGAGTGGCATAGGGGGTCCAGAGGCACACTCGGATGTGATTTGAGTGGCATAGGGGGTCCAGAGGCACACTCGGATGTGATGTGAGTGGCATAGGGGGTCCAGAGGCACACTCGGATGTGATTTGAGTGGCAAAGTGAGTCCGGAGGCACACTCGCGCTTCCAAACAGTATTTCAGGACAATGATGTGGAAACTCCGGTTTCTGAGCTTTTCATCTGGCTACCAGCCTGCGTAAAATTATTATTAAATTCTCCGATTTTCTTTATTTTACACTTTCAAATAAGAAAATGATATGCATTATCTTCTCACATGTATTACATGTTGAATTGTGCATATATGTGTGTTATGATCTGTGCACTTTTAAATCAAACAATTCAAAAAGCCACATTTCTTTATTTTCTACACAACTAACTGCAAGTACATGTTACAAAACATTTAACAACTGTTTTCTTTTATACACAACTAACTGTGTGATACCTAAAACGTCTGTTTTCTTTCATGCTCAACTAACCATGTGAAACCTAAAACGTCTGTTTTCTTTCATGCACAACTAACCGTGTGATACCTAAACCATCTGTTTTCTTTCATGTAAAACTAACCGTGTGATACCTAAAATGTCTGTTTTCTTTCAAACACACATAACCATGTGATACTTAAACTTCTGTTTTCTTTCATGCACAACTAACCGTGTGATACCTAAAACATCTGTTTTCTTTCATACACAACTAACCATGTAATACATAAAACTTCTGTTTTCTTTCATGCACAACTAACTGTGTGATACCTAAAACGTCTGTTTTCTTTCATACACAACTAACCATGTGATACATAAAACTTCTGTTTTCTTTCATGCACAACTAACCATGTGATACATAAAACGTCTGTTTTCTTTCATACACAACTTACCATGTGATACATAAAACTTCTGTTTTATTTCATGCACAACTAACCGTGTGATACCTAAAACGTCTGTTTTCTTTCAAACACAAATAACCATGTGATACCTAAAACTTCTGTTTTCTTTCATGCACAACTAACTGTGTGATACCTAAAACTTCTGTTTCTTTCATGCACAACTAACCGTGTGATACCTAAAATGTCTGTTTTCTTTCATGCACAACTAACCGTGAGATACCTAAAACGTCTGTTTTCTTTCATGCACAACTAACCGTGTGATACCTTAAATGTCTGTTTTCTTTCATGCACAACTAACTATGAGATACCTAAAACATCTGTTTTCTTTCATGCACAACTAACCGTGTGATACCTAAAATGTCTGTTTTCTTTCATACACAACTAACCATGTGATACCTAAAACGTCTGTTTTCTTTCATGCACAACTAACCGTGTGATACCTAAAATGTCTGTTTTCTTTCATACACAACTAACCATGTGATACCTAAAACGTCTGTTTTCTTTCATGCACAACTAACCGTGTGATACCTAAAATGTCTGTTTTTTTACAAACACAAATAACCATGTGATACCTAAAATGTCTGTTTTCTTTCATACACAACTAACCATGTGATACCTAAAACGTCTGTTTTCTTTCATGCACAACTAACCGTGTGATACCTAAAATGTCTGTTTTCTTTCAAACACAAATAACCATGTGATGCATAAAATGTCTGTTTTCTTTCATGCACAACTAACCATGTGATACCTAAAATGTCTGTTTTCTTTCATGCACAACTAACCATGTGATACATAAAATGTCTGTTTTCTTTCATACACAACTAACCGTGTGATACCTAAAATGTCTGTTTTCTTTCATGCACAACTAACCGTGTGATACCTAAAATGTCTGTTTTCTTTCATACACAACTAACCATGTGATACCTAAAACGTCTGTTTTCTTTCATGCACAACTAACCGTGTGATACCTAAAATGTCTGTTTTCTTTCAAACACAAATAACCATGTGATACCTAAAACTTCTGTTTTCTTTCATGCACAATTATAACCGTGTGATACCTAAAACTTCTGTTTTCTTTCAAACACAAATAACCATGTGATACCTAAAATGTCTGTTTTCTTTCATACACAACTAACCATGTGATACCTAAAACGTCTGTTTCCTTTCATGCACAACTAACCGTGTGATACCTAAAATGTCTGTTTTCTTTCAAACACAAATAACCATGTGATACATAAAATGTCTGTTTTCTTTCATGCACAACTAACCGTGTGATACCTAAAATGTCTGTTTTCTTTCATGCACAACTAACCATGTGATACATAAAATGTTTGTTTTCTTTCATACACAACTAACCATGTGATACCTAAAATGTCTGTTTTCTTTCATGCACAACTAACCGTGTGATACCTAAAATGTCTGTTTTCTTTCATACACAACTAACCATGTGATACCTAAAACGTCTGTTTTCTTTCATGCACAACTAACCGTGTGATACCTAAAATGTCTGTTTTCTTTCAAACACAAATAACCATGTGATACCTAAAACTTCTGTTTTCTTTCATGCACAATTATAACCGTGTGATACCTAAAACTTCTGTTTTCTTTCAAACACAAATAACCGTGTGATAACTAAAATGTCTGTTTTGTTTCATACACAACTAACCATGTGATACCTAAAACATCTGTTTCCTTTCATGCACAACTAACCGTGTGATACCTAAAACATCTGTTTTCTTTCAAACACAAATAACCATGTGATACATAAAATGTCTGTTTTCTTTCAAACACACATAACCATGTGATACCTAAAACATCTGTTTCCTTTCATGCACAACTAACCGTGTGATACCTAAAATGTCTGTTTTCTTTCATGCACAACTAACCATGTGATACATAAAATGTTTGTTTTCTTTCATACACAACTAACCGTGTGATACCTAAAATGTCTGTTTTCTTTCATGCACAACTAACCGTGTGATACCTAAAATGTCTGTTTTCTTTCATACACAACTAACCATGTGATACCTAAAACGTCTGTTTTCTTTCATGCACAACTAACCGTGTGATACCTAAAATGTCTGTTTTCTTTCAAACACAAATAACCGTGTGATACCTAAAACGTCTGTTTTCTTTCATGCACAATTATAACCGTGTGATACCTAAAACTTCTGTTTTCTTTCAAACACAAATAACCATGTGATTCTTAAAACTTCTGTTTTCTTTCATACACAAATAACCATGTGATAACTAAAATGTCTGTTTTGTTTCATACACAAATAAATGTGTGATACCTAAAACTTCTGTTTTCTTCTATACACAACTAACTAGAGGATACTGAAACTAACAATCACTATTTAATACTGGATCCTGAGCCTGTGAGTTGACAAGCTTCCAGATTTCATTATTGCATGTATTGGAAGTTAAGATTTTGATTTGAGATAAAACAAATCTTAGTTCTTTATCCTTAATATTATAGTCTTCAAAGCCTAAAAAAATGTTAGTAAACATGGCTAATGGTTCTGAATGTATTAAATTTTAGTAATACACCTAGACATCTCTAGGGACCCGGCATTACTAGTGCTTTTAGGCATGCAGAGAAAGTACAATTCTAGGGATGTCACTTTGCGATTTTCGTCCATCTGGTATTATGAAAACTTGATACGTATTTTGTTCAACTAAAGCACATATACCCGAACTGCAGAAGGTAATTTGATTCCTCCAGTACTACTGAGATTAGCATTCCCAGAATGTACACAGTTATATGCTTTCTTTCATTTCCAAGACTTAGGAGGATTAATCTCAGATAGTATTGGATGAATCAAATTACCTTTCGCAGCAGAGAGAAAAACTCACTTCGTAGATATAAAATTATATGTGGTTTATTTGAAAAAAAAGAGTTAAATATTAAGAAAGTTATAAAGCAAAAACATATCTGAATCAAGCGCTTTGTTGATAATTGTTTACCGTGAACCTGATTCCCAGTTTGGTCCAACCTTATTTAATTTTGTAAACTAGAATGAAATCTGGATGCTCAAACTATATAGCTGTTGTAATCAGAAGCACCGTTATTAATCCACACCTGTGAAGAAAGTAAGTTCTGCAGATATAGAATAAGATTTTTTTGTAAAAATTGTGATTTTGCATTTTTTCGTGATGACAATGGAATGCCACAATTTATTTAAGCAACTAATTGTTTCTTTTTAATCACTTTTTCATACAGAAAACCAAATAATTTTCATTAAAATTAAAAAAGGAAGGCTGACAGTGATATATTTTTGTTCATTCTTACGATTTTGCCAAAATATTTTAATATCTACAGAACTTATATTCGTTTTCAGTCCTTTATCCCAGTATTCTCTCCTTTTTCACCTTTATTTCGTAAAATCTAATATTTCTCTTGGTACTTACTTATAAATTGTCCTCACATAAAATTTGCATTTTATTTATTTAGGTGAAATTATAGTGAAGTTGTTTTCTAAGTTTATGTGATTTTGCACGGAATTTTGCATGTGATACAGGTACCTATGTATCGCCACCTTCTTTCGCAGCTGCATCCATATTTTAAAACATTAAAGTTTAGTATTGCATTTTAGCAAAATTATGGCGATATTTTCAACTTAGAAATTCATGATGTCCAGTCACTGTTACCCAAGACATATGAATCCTCAAATGCTTGTTTTGAATTGTTTCAGATAATTTTAACAAATGTGAAGTGAAGTCTGAAAAATTCCTTTGTTTGAATTTGAACATGAAGTACACATGTACAATCAGTTTATAAACTGTCCCGAAAATCTGTAGTAGTTTCTACTCATCTCAAGTTACATGATACCGGTAATCAGCTTGGTGGTCGGCATACCCAGCATGCGGTCCATTAGATGGCAATAAATCACCTAACATGCAAGCTAATGATCTAAAGCTTTGTCCATGCAGAATTAAATATATCACAGTCTTATCTCTACTTGCAGATAGCATTTTGTTACACCAATTTATTTTTTGCTTTCTGAATGTGCCTATCTGTTGTCAGATTATTAATGCCCTGCTGTGGGAAAATGGGTATTTTATTGCTCTGCGGTCAGTTAATTTCATGGATGAAGTATAGAGAATTCTCAGTAAACAGAAATCTCGGGAAGGTCTATAAACTGAACGGGGGAATCTCGGGACAGTCTATAAACTGCAATGTAAAACCTGTATTTTGCTCTTTGCTCATGAAATGTTCACCTGAGGAAATATTGCCATTGTAGTTATTTACTGTATTGCTTTGCTTTTCCCCCTTTGTGCTGGTCATGTGATGAAAAATTGCAATTTAAGGGCACTGCACAATGAAGCAGTTTTGACTTTAAGACATATCGGGGTTATCTGCTTGAATCTGCGATTGTGGGAGTTAAGGTCTTCGCACTTTACAATTGTAAGGAAAGTACTTGTTTCCCATGATAATATTATTAGTTTCTTCTGTGCTTCTCCTGATGACCATCTGGGTGTAGTGAAAGTGATTGCCTCCTTACGACACAGCAATAAGGGCTTGATTCTTCACTCTGAATTTTTTTTTTATTATAAATTATTAAAAAAGAAATTCGAGATTTTGCTAAATTAAATGTCTACCAAAAAATCTCTGTTTACATAAAATTTTCGTAATATCGTATTAATATATCCTGTAAAATATAGGTCACACCCAGTTAAACAGGTCATGTCCAGTTTCATTACAACTCCTTTATCTCCCGTTCTATACCTAGCATATTTATCAACCTTTATTCATGTATTCCTAATTACATTTCCCATTTCTCAGAAATACTAGAACTTTCAAACTTTGGTTATAGTTGTATCTTGGGTACTGCAATGCAATGTGCCATACCATATGCATTTGTGAATTTGACCCTTTGGCAAATGGCAGATAACTTTGTTATGTTCAAGTTTAGGTCACTTTCTCACAAACTTGATATGCACTAGAGACTTCAAACTTGGTTATAGTTGTAGATTAGGTAGTACAACTCAATGTGACACAGCAATAGTTGGTGTGACCTTGACCCTCCAACCAAAGGGCAGTTAACGTGCAGTGATATATGCATTCAAGTTTTGTGTTTAGGTCACTTAACTTGTAGGACACATTGTGATTCAAACCCAATGCTTATGAAAAGCAAGACGTATAATTGTGACTAGCATTCTGTTTATGTTGGTAATAATGTAAACATTTGAATTGTTTGTATTAAGTTCTCTCAAAAAACATGCAGAAGATCAGCCTAATGTTGGTAATTATTTAGACATATTTTCGTGTATTTTTTTCATGTATGTCAAAGTGCAGTGTATGTGAGACATTTAATTCCAGGGAATTTTTGTCATTACAATTCCTGTATCACTGCATCAGTGTGTTTCTCTCATCGATCTGGCATATAGTGGGCATACTTCCACTATTCTTGTTGTTTGCTTTTGCCGAACTAAAGGTCATGTCTGTTTTCTGGTACAACAATGGGCTAGACATTCAGACTGTGGCCATGAAGTTCTATAGAGCAGCCCATATATATGTTTAACATTTCTTACTTGAAAATGAATTTTTCTTTTTGCACATGGGGGCTTCCGTGGCCGAGTGGTTAGAGTCTCTGACTTTAAATCACTTGCCCCTCACCGCTGTGGGTTTGGTCCCTCATGGGACCAGGAATCTTTATGTGAGGAAGCTATCCATGGAAGCTATGGAAAGTCAATGTATGACCTTAGTTGTTGGTGCGACTATAAAATCTTTGCACATGAATTCTTTTGAGGAAAAAAGTGTGTGAATTGCTAACCAGTAGAATATTACTTTATTTTGCTTTACTTGATCACCGAATTTATAATGCTGATCATATGAGCAGCTCCCACCATATCTGGGGGTGGGGGTAGTGGGGCATATACCTCACACATTCTTGTCCGAACTTCTCCTCAGGAATTCTTAACAGATTTTAGCGATAGTATAGTATCATTATGAAAACTGGTTGTGAATACCAGCGCGCTGTTAGGGTCCTTTGACTTTCGGCGGAGATTAATAATTGCCTTATTTCAGCAGATAGCTTACAGCAGGGGCATTCGTGTCCACAGACACATTTCTAGTTTAAATCAGCCTTTAGCTGTAATATACTTCCCTGTAGTAATATTTTTATCTAGGCCAATAGTGATTTCAAGTTTAAATGATGAAGATAAAATTTAAATCAGTTGTTTATTATGAGTTACATTATCTTTACACTTGAGTTATCTTATAACCACTGAATAATCTGTACATTTTTATACACTTCAATCTGAACAGTACAAGGGTTAACATTGGGCTATAAATTTATATTACATTGGGACTTAATTTAAATATACATGTAATAACTTCAAAAAAAGGGGCGAATACAATACTCAGAATGTCAAGCCTCACAAAGTATTAGATTCTAACAATGAAAGTTTGTACACACCTGAAAAAAGTCCCATAACTCTCCGATTCATATTTGTTGAATTATTTCCCTTTGAAACATGTTTCTTGGAACTTAACTTTACCAATAACTTTCAAAGTATAATGTATGCAACAATGAAACTATACACATCTTCAGCATCATCCAATGATAAGGTAAATCTGAAAAGGGCCTATAACTCTCTCATTCATATTATTTTGAATTATTTTCCCTTGAAAGGGTTTAACATGGAACTTAACCTTGCAAATAAGTATAAAGTCTACAACAATGAAACTTTATACACATCTTCAGTATGATCCAATGTATATTTTTGAAAATGTCAATACTTCTTGGATTCATATTTTTGAATTATTTCCCTTTAAAAAAAAGGAACTTAACCTTCCCTTTTACAAGTGATTGTGGTTAATAACTATTAGGTAAAGTATTAGATCTACAACAGTGCAACTGTGTACACATGTTCAGCATGATCCACTGAATAGACTGGCTGTCGTCCCGGTCGTTTTTTTTCTCAATATTTTGCAATCAAAATCAAATCTTAAAATCATAAACATTTCTGAATAGCTCTGAACGACTGATTTTTGAAGCCAACTATTCAAAGGGGAATTTATGCAGGCTTTATTATTTGATGATAGCCTAGGTTGTCTCAAATGTCATAAACAGTGAGTGCGTTTAGGGTTCACCCATTGGTTACCGAAAGCGCAAGGTAACCATCGGGTGCTGTCGTTAGCTGTTGGTTTGCCGATGGGTAAGATGTTGGTAACCAGTCTTAGCATGTCCAGACCTGAGGTAGCATCGGTGGCCTCGTTATGACATAAGTTCAAATGGCGAAGAACGTTATCAAAATACAAGTGAATAATAAGACGTACAATGTCTTCAAATTCAATTGTCCGGTTTTGAAGTATAAAAACGGCCTTGCCATTTTACTAATATATCGGTAGCCAGTATTAACCTTGCGCTGCCATTGGTACCATATACTACCCATATCCATTCAGAGTTTATTGGTTACCAATTGTAACATCAGTACCCAATGGTAACCACATGCTACCATCGTTGGCTGTTGGTAACCCATGCTGGTTACCAATGGGTAACCAATGCTGGTTACCAATGGGAGAACCCTGAACGCACCCATTAACTTAGCCGGTCTATAATTACTGTTGAGTCAGGTTATAAGGGTAACTTAGAAAATCAATATATTGGGATGATTCTTGTCATTTGATTGAAAGAAATCATTGGATAGTAATAATTTCACAGGTTTCCAGTATAGTAAGAAATGCAACCGTGAATTAATGTCCTAGTCAGGGGCAAGTTATCCTGTTGACAGGTTGGCCTAGAATACAGTCCAGTCTAGTCAGGGGCAAGTTATCCTGTTGACAGGTTGGCCTAGAATACAGTCAAGTTATCCTGTTGACAGGTTGGCCTAGAATACAGTCCAGTCTAGTCAGGGGCAAGTTATCCTGTTGACAGGTTGGCCTAGAATACAGTCCAGTCTAGTCAGGGGCAAGTTACCCTGTTGACAGGTTGGCCTAGAATACAGTCCAGTATCTTCTTTGATTAATATTTTGTTTGTATGGTGTTTTACATCATTTTCAACACATATAAGGTTATATATGACAGTTGATTGTTTTGTGATGGTCGCAGACCACCAAATGTTCCTGGGTAGAACCAGTACTGTACACCTCCCACCATCCATAATAATCGACACTTCCTCACTTCACTTTGATAAATAAAAAACCTCAAGAATTATCAGCAGATAGCATACAACATGATGCATTAATTATCTGTAAGTTTTAGGCCTTTAAATGATAAAATTTAAACAAATTTTGTACAAATGAAATATGGTAAATTTATACCGATAATTAAAATATATATTGTTAGTGGGTTTGTGTTTTGTCAACAAACCAGGGAATTTATTACCTTTGATAAGTAAAAAGCATAAAATGATAAAATCACCAGGAAGTGCTTCAAATGATAAGGACTGAGGCCCTGACAATATTTATACTCAAAAAAATGTATAAAACGTCGGATTTGCCTTCTATTTTCAATGTAAAAATTGGGTATTATTGGATGATAAAAATGTACTAAAAATATTTATTTCGTTTTGATTTTATTATGCTCCGCGAAATTTTCGGGGAGCATATAGTTGCCATTATGTCCATATGTATGTATGTGTGTCCTGTTTTCTTGTCTGCTCAACTCCTAAATTTTTCATCTGATTTTCATGAAACTTCACAGGATTATCATGAGGAGGTTCCAGTTGAGTGATTTTTGGCAGAGTTATGGGATTTTGAAGTTTTCAAAAACTTGTCCACTCAACTCCTACATTTTTCATCTGATTTTCAAGGAACTTTATAGAAGTATCACTATGATGTCTATCAGCGCATATTGTTAGGACATTCCGGTTAAATGATTTTTGGCAGAGTTATGTAAATCCTATGGAATTCATTTTGTTGATTTTCAATCAAAATTGAGATGCTGGGTTCTAAAACTGGCTAAATGGAAACGTTATTTTCTCCTCTTAGAATGTTAGATGAATTCATTTTGCTTAAAATCGCATGAAAATATTTTACAGCTATAATTCATTTTTACCGATCAATAATACCGCATGTTTATTTTGAAAATAGAAGAAAAATCAAAAATTAAGTTTTGTTGAAAATGTACATGCTTTTGATATCACATAAAACAATTATTTCATTGCATAAGTAGTTCTGGGTTGTAATGCTAACCTTAAGAAATTTTTAAGAAATAAGTAAAAAAAGAAAGAAAAGAGCGTTCAGCAGCCCATCTGTCACTATTATGTTGTTACATTAACGGCCTGGTTTTCCTATTTAGAAAATATATAATCATGCTGCTGGTATTAATGTTATATTTGATGTCTGAATTAATGATGTAGTCCAATTTAAAGGGAATGTTGATCTGAGTTTTGAACTACTTGGAAAAGGGTGAAAGAGTTATCAAAATCAAATGATAAACAAAGAAGATATGACCATTACAAGTGGTTCTATGCGGGCCTAGTGGTCCAACTAAAATTTGACAAATACATGTAACGATATGTTCTATTCTAAAAGGCCCAGACATAATGAGTCTAAAAATGACCTTACCAGTTACAAGGAAATTCATTTTCCACAGTAAAAAGTGCTGTCCCATGGTTAATTTATGCAGTTTAGGCCCAGTTAAACGGAAAAACTGACATAAACAAGTTATAACAAGAAATATCACTGTACGTGATAAATGCCCCCGAAGTGTCCTTTGACCTCTAAGTATGACCTTGACCTTGGAGCCATGGACCTGGATTTGTGCACGACACCTCATTTGGTTGTGGTCAGCACTTGTGCCAAGTTACTTGAAAATTCATCCAGGCATGCAAAAGTTATTGACCGGACACGATTTGACCTTTGACCTTTAAATGTGACCTTGACCTTGGGGCCACAGACCTGGATTTTGTGCGCGACACATCGTCTTTTTGTGGTGAACACTTGTGCCAAATTATTTGAAAGACCGGACACAATTTGACTTTTGACCTCCAAGTGTGACCTTGACCTTGAAAACCTGGGTTTTGCGCGTGACACATCGTCTTGTTATGGTGATCACTTGTGCCAAGTTATTTAAAAATCCCTTCAGGGGTTGAGACGTTACTGTCCGGACACGAAATTGCGTACCTGTTTTTGACCTATGAACTGCAAGTATGACCTTGACCTTTGAGGTATGGACCTGGGTTTTGCGTGCGACACATCGTCTTGTTATGGTGATCACTTGTGCCAAGTAATTTAAAAATCCCTGCAGGGGTTGTGACGTTACGGTCCGGACACCAAATTACGTACCTGTTTTTTAGCTCTACTGGCCAGGGGCCAGCAGAGCTTATGGGATGGTGTGTTGTCCGTCTTCCGTCGTCCGTCGTCCGTCGTCCGTCCGTCCGTCGTCCGTTAACTTTTGCTTGTGTACACTCTAGAGGCCACATTTCTGATGCAATCATCATGAAACTTTGTCAGAATGTTTGTCTCAATGAAATCTCGGTCAAGTTCAAAAATGGGTCATGTGGGGTCAAAAACTAGGTCACTAGGTCAAATACTTGAAAAAACTTGTGTACACTCTAGAGGTCATATTTGTTACCCAATCTTGATGAAACTTTGTCAAATTGTTTATCTTAATTATATCTTGATCAAGTTCGGAAATGGGTCACATGAAGTTAAAAACTAGGTCACTAGGTCAAATATTGGAAAAACCTTGTGTACACTCTAGAGGCCATATTTTTGACCCGAGCTGATGCAACTTTGTCAGAATGTTTGTCTTAATTATATCTTGATCAAGTTTGAAAATGGGTCACATGGGGTTAAAAACTAGGTCACTAGGTCAAATGCTTGAAAAACCTTGTGTACACTCTAGAAGCCGTATTTCTGACCCAATCTTGATGAAACTTTGTCAAAATGTTTGTCTTAATTATATCTTGGTCAAGTTCAAAAATGGGTCACATGGTGTTAAAAACAAGGTCACTAGGTCAAACTTTGGAAAAAACGTGTGTACACTCTAGAGGCCATATTTTTGACCCGATCTTGATGCAATTTTGTCAGAATATTTGTCTCAATTATAGCTTGCTAAAGTTCGAAAATGTGTCACACAGGGTCAAAAATTAGGTCACTAGGTCAAATATTGGAAAAACCTTGTGTACACTCTAGAGGCCATGTTTTTGACCCGAGCTTGATGCATTTTTGTCAGAATAATTGTCTTAATTATATCTTGGTCAAGTTTGAAAATGGGTCACATGGGGTTAAAAACTAGGTCACTAGGTCAAATACTTGAAAAACCTTGTGTACACTCTAGAAGCCGTATTTCTGACCCAATATTGATGAAACTTTGTCAAAATGTTTGTCTTAATTATATCTTGGTCAAGTTCAAAAATGGGTCACATGGTGTTAAAAACTAGGTCACTAGGTCAAACTTTGGAAAAAACGTGTGTACACTCTAGAGGCCATATTTTTGACCCGATCTTGATGCAATTTTGTCAGAATATTTGTCTCAATTATAGCTTGCTAAAGTTCGAAAATGTGTCACACAGGGTCAAAAACTAGGTCACTAGGTCAAATACTTAAAAAACCTTGTGTACACTCTAGAAGCCATATTTCTGACCCGATCTTGATGAAACTTTGTCGAAATGTTGTCTTAATTATATTTTGGTCAAGTTCGAAAATGGTTCCATGGGGTCAAAAACTAGGTCACTAGGTCAAATATTTGAAAAACCTTGTGTACACTCTAGACGCCATATTTTTGACCAGATCTTGATGAAACTTTCTCAGATTGTTTATCTGAATTATATCTTGATCAAGTCTCAAAATGGGTCACATGGGATCAAAAAACTATGTCACTAGGTCAATATTGGAATTTGCTTGTGGGTACTCCAGAGGTCACAATTTTGACCTGATCTTGACCAGCCCTTAAAACCTGCCCTTGATCGATTATAATGGAAAACTGATTGAATAGTACCAACATTGCCGATAATCTATTATGGCTTCATGAAATCGATTGTCTTGAAAAATGGTCACTTTCTGGTTTTAGTCCATTCCCGTTTGTTTGCTTCAGTTCCTAAATAAATATCATAAGAAGTCGGAATAAGAATAGCAATTACAATGCTAACTGAGATGAACAAACTATTGATTAAAAGTTGCTTTCAAGTAAATAGGGAATTCATTTCTTATTTTATTGTCATCATACTGGCTGGGTTGCGCAGTTGGTACTGCGTCGGCCTCACAATTGGGAGTTCCTGATTCGAATCTCTGTCTAGGCAAACATTATTTTTGATGATTTATTCGGCACTCACCTCTGATGTATGTGAGAAAGCAGTCAGTGACTTGGAAAGAATGTTGTATTAGTACCAATGTTGGAAAGGCAGGAACATGGGTAGATGAACTCATCGTGTGATATGACCAAAATATGTTAAAACTTTGTTATACCCAAAAACAAACAAACAAATCATTATCATATAGTTGTTCATCAGTGATCTAATTATTCTATTCTTTAGTTTTCTACACATACATGTAGTAGAAACCAAAAGTTTATATAGGAAAAGTCTAAATATGACATCTTCTCTGAAATCGCTTGAAGGAGTTTGTTGAAACTTAATCACAATGATTTTTAGGAAAGTCCCCTTCAGATTTGTGTTTCTCGTGGCGGCCAGTTTTCCAAGATGGCCAACAAGTCTAAAACTAGATAAAAATTAAGGAAACCACATCTACACACATAATTATTAGATTTGTGATGAATTGCGTTATATTCACAGATTGAGAGGTTATGTTGACTAAAAAAGCAAGAAACACAAAAAATCAAGGCAACTGTTAATAATATTTTACCATGTATTTTATGTAAATGCTTGATACAAACTTCCAGATTAAAGTGTGTGCCTTTAGAAATGAATGTAAAAACTACAAGATTTATAAACAGAACATAAACTGCAATACAAAACCAGGAAGTAAGTATACTTACTCCTCAGGGAGTAAGTATACTTACTCCCTGACGAAACGTACAATGGCCCGGGTAGGGAACGTCAAATGGCCACAGTACGAATCGCCTATTTACCTGGGTACGAACCGTCAAAGGTACGATACGTGCATAACTCGGCTTTTATCCCCAACCCATTTTTAAAACAGGACGCCATATTGATTATTGTAAGTATGCGGATATAAAAATTTGCCAGAGAAAACTGGATTTACGTACATTTCACGATGGTTTTCGTTGGTTGGAACTTGCATGAATATAATTAAACGTTCCTTTTATTGAATTATATTATTCGTTCTGATTAATTCTTGCGTGTAAATTATAATAGCCGTTACAAACGTATTGTGTATTCGCGAAAATTCCAGAAGTTCGCTAACGCCACAATTTTACATTAATTACTGCGTCTTCCCACAATATTAACACTACAGTTTGCATTGACAATTGTAATTATTATATGTTATTAAATGTTCATAAATGAAATTGTCTTTGTTTGATTTTGGTCTGAATTTATGATAAAAAAAAACCACCTTCCCCACCCACTTTGCTCCAAAGCCTGAACTTCGTGGCTATTAGAAGTGTTTTTAACAGGTTTTGATTTTCTACGATTTTTCACTCGAGCAGACGGCTTTAGAAAACACTGTGACAAAAGAAGAAACTGCTTGAGCAATTTCTCCTGTTGTACTGTCATTTGTCGTAATTTACTATAATCGTCTGCTGATGCTTTCAATTTGGACCTGTCACAGAATTCCATATGGGGTAATGTGTTAAACAACTTTAATCAAATATTTCAACATTTAAGAGCATAATATTTTAGTCAGGCAGATGTAAAGTGTGAAATGAATTTGTATATGTTAACGCTTTCCTCCATGTAACAAATCTACAGCAGACAACTTTGAAATGATCTTGGCAAATATATGAAAAAATTCTTTAATTGCACATGTAATTATTCAACTGACTTGAAAACATTATAACAAAAACAGTTGTCTGCTGCAGAGGCATCATAGTTTTGATCAAAATTGTACAGGTGGTGTTCATTAACTAGAGATCCAATACTACATGTTCAGAGTTATCATAATCTGTCGCCGAGCCCGGATAGCTCAGTCGGTAGTGCCGCCGACTTGTTGAGTACAGGGGTCGCTAGTTCGAACCCCGGCTTGGCCAACATTCTTTCCGACGTTTAATGAAAGTCCTTGTGACCAGATTCATTGGTCTCTCACCACTGAACAATGTTCATGTGGAAAAGCAGTCAATGGCTTGGAAAGAATGTTGTGTCGTACTGGTGAGGAAATACCAGGATACATAGATAGGTGCACTGACTGCCGTTAGGGCTGCGTACCGGTTTCCGGTATATATCGAATACCGGTATTTAAGGTTCAATCGATATATCGTTCCCATTGCATACAGTACAGCTCACGCGAAGCCCACACTTTACTCTTTCACGCCTAGTGAGGAATTTACAAATCGCGTAATTATGCGGAGTTTCGATGATAAAACTATGCGGAGTCGGAAAAGCTTCTCGGCGTACTTGCGCCACGAAAGTACGCCACGATACTCCGCGAAGACAAACTCGGAGTTCGCCGAGTAAAAACTGCACAGGTAAGAGGTGCAACTTTTTCTAATTGCAGTCAATTTAATGCATAATTATTCAATAACTTTAGAAAAAAGCGAGGCAGACGACTTCTTGTTTTGGAAAAGCGGATGTGGGAATATTTGAATGCCCGGATTATGTATACTGGGTCACGACAGTTATATGGCGGTTCCTATTACCGTCTTCGCGGCGACTGTACATAATATTCAATTAGTAATTATACTGGAAATTATCATTTTCGTTTTAATTAGTCTTTCTTTGGAACAAATTTTACTATTCTGATGTTTATTATTACATCGATGGGTTCTTTAGTCAGAAATAATCAGAAAAATGGTAAAGAATTCCGGGTCATAGACCCGTTATTAGCAGTCTGCGAAATTAAATTTTGGACTTGGTTGTCCTTTGGGCAACCATTTCAGCAAAAATTGGTGCCCGAAAGGAAAAGTGGTTGCCCGAAATTTTTCTTTCAAACCTGAAGGCTTTATTACTCTAATGATATATGTAAACAAAGCAAAAAATATTATGTCTTCAAGGTCACAATATTTTTTCATTATTCATTCTTTTGTATACAAAATAAGAAGATTGTCTATGTTTTTCTCTGATAAGTCACAGTCATCATTAGAGTCATCATGATTTTTGACTGTTTATGTTTTTTTATAGTGTCAATCCGCATGCAAGAACACCCCTTTACAAAGGAACCATCAGTGTCTAATCTAGATTCTGTCTGTGCACCAAGGGCACTGCATTTTACCATCTTCGGTACATTTAAGCCACTCTCGACCAACTTGCCAAGAAGAAATGAAATTTCTGTCTCTTTTGGCTTCGTAATGCTTACTTGACTCTTGTTTGGACTCTTTCACTGGTTTACCAGGAATGGCATTCATCACGTACCGCAATATTGACATTTATGACAACTGGAAACACGTTTTTAGCGACGCATGCACTAAATTAGCATATTTGATGATGTTTATTTTATTCTCATTGGATGGAATAATTCACAAACCGTTTGTGTATAATTGTAATTTTCAGTTGCTCTATTGATCGGAACTCTTCGCCAATTTTCGTACCGGTAAATGTGGATTCTCGAGTGATGGAATCCGACGAGGCAGTTCCGATTAGTTGCTCTATACAAAATAAAGAATTCGGCAAAATCCGATCGAAAACAAGGTCGTGACGTGTTGTGACCTTCCACAGAGGGATACAATTAATTGATGAATTCCTCGTAGAGTTTATACCGGTTTCACAGTAATTCTTCAACATCAATGAAAAAGCCGAAATCGTGTTTCCTGTTCGACTTTTATACTTATTTTGATTGACAAATAGTGTTGCGCTTTCAGAAATTTTGGTTGCCCTATCGGACAACCAAAGTGGGAACGTGGTTGTCCTGTTTGTAAATTAGTTGTCCCGGACAGCCGCTAATTTCGCAGACTGTATTAGTGCCGCCTTGTTAAAAGATACATACATGGCTAAGGATTATGGGTATTTAGTATTTATGTCGGTAGGAAAACTATTGACTTGCGGACAACAAAAACGAACAAAACTTGTGATTAAATGCATTAAAAGTTTGAAATATGTATTTGTTTCGAAATTTATTCATTGTATTTATCAGTCGTGTAAACTCTGTATATAAAAGATGCACTCGGCATTGTTTGTACTTTTTCTGGCGATTGATTGCTTTTTCAAGCGGTAAGTTGAAAAGTTGTCGGAATATTCAGATTTTTTTCCCAATAATAAATCACGACAGGTGTGCACTGATGGTTAACATATTCTTGAAAAAGAATTCAGATAAAGCTTCTGTGTTTACTTTTGAATGAATAAATGACAAAACGTTTACATTTTAGTCTTTTATTACTGCTGAAAAAACATGATATATCGAATATCGATCATTTTGTATCGATACAAATATCGTATCGATCATTCTGACCGATACGCAGCCCTAACTGCCGTGATATAACTGAAATACCCTTAAAAACGCTGTTAAAACTCATTCGTTCATAATCTGCCCCTGATGATTAGAAATTACTTAGTTTCTCTTATTTAGCCAATTCAGTCCATCGTTTCAATCTGATTGTTTCAAACATGTACAACATATTTATATAAATGAGAAATCAAGCTCTATAGTAAACGAGTAAAATCAGCCAGTATGTCTAGAGTTATCTGACCCTAATTGTCAAAAATACATATTTCGCCCCATTCAGGTGATGAAATCCTTAATTCCTTTGATTCTTTATTAAGAATGAATGAATGGGTTTTAACACCGTTTTCAACAGTATTTCAGTTATATCATGGCGATCAGTGCACCTATCCATGTATCCTGGTATTTCGTCGCCAGTACCACACACCATTCTTGCTAAGCCAGTTAAGCAATGTCCAGTGGTGAGAGACGAATGAATCTGGTCACAATGACTTTCATTAAACGTCGGAAAGAATGTTGACCTAGCCGTGGTTTGAACCAGCAACCCCTGTACTCGAATTCAGCGACGCTACCGACTGAGCTAAATTTGAAAACACATTTTGTGCTATTATATTTGATTCTTGAAATGTTGAGTTTTTAAGCAATTTATTTTGCTTTTAAGTAATTTTATAGTAAAGTGCATGTTTTATTTTATTGTATTTCCAGAAGAATGCCTAAGTTGAAGAGGAAGTCAGGCGCTCAGAGGAGTTCATCCAATCGGTTGGAAATGAGGTTTAGGAGAGTCGTTGAGGGTGGTGTTCCAGGCAGCAGTCTTGTAGATCCTGCCGAATCTGTGTCAGATGGCGGTCCCGGTGTGCCTATGGCTGCTTCAGTAGTTGGGACGTCTGGTTTGGGCGCTGATAAACAGATGGAGGTCAAAGCCCACCTCTATAAGCCTTTTCGGCCATCTGTCTTGGGCGCTGATAAACAGATGGAGGTCAAAGCCCACCTCTTTAAGCCCTCTGGGCCATCTGTTCTATATAGTTCGCTTGATTGTTTGCCATGTAGTTCTGCTGAAAGTTTGCTTGAGAACAAACCACATATATTACCTGAATGTATGCTTGATAATGCTCATGGATCTCCGATTGATACTGAATACACACATCATACTGTACAGCAACCAAGATTTGACTCAATTTCTTTTGATCAGATTAAACCAACTGAACAGTCAACTGATTTCATGTTCATAGCTACACCCATTACAATGAATCCGTTCGGTTCAAAGAATTTCATTCGTGGATCATTTCACCAAGGACATGATATATTTACTCCACAATCACGTGGTAGTCAGTGTGTCGCCATTTCTTTGTGTGCTCTGATATATGGACAGACTACAGTGATGGATTCACAGGCAGTGCTTGACAATGTGCTTATTGAAGGTGATACTTTGTACAAGAAGATTATTTCTGAATTGCATGGGAAAGGAATGTTGCAAAGCAACCTGTTAAGTTTTGAAGAAATTCCATCCGAGGTCAATGTCTTTAATACAAATCTATATGTTTTGAAATCTGATGTTATATCTGGTATAGCTGTTCAACAGTGCGAGACTTCCAATTTGCCCACTCTTCATCAGTCCCTGTATTTAGCATTACAGATATCAAATCAAATGCTAGTTATAATAAGAGGCCTATGCTCCGCAGTATATATAACCACTGAGCAGTATCACTTTTTTGATTCACATTCACATGGACAAGATGGCTTATCTGCACCTGATGGTACATCCATTTTTTTGTCCTTTGATTGCTTGGAAGATTTGGTTGCATACATGTATGTATTTTATGGAAGCATGAACATTGACATGTGTACACAGTTTGATATATTGCCGTTGCATTTCACAATGATGGATGACTTGATGATGCCAACTGTATCTGCAGATCAAACAAATCTCTTAGATAATTACTTCCAAGACCAAGAAAGTAAGGCCTTAAGAAAACATGCTTCTGATATTGACAGGCATTCAAGCAAAGACAACTCTTACATGAAAACCTACATGAGAAAACGAAGACAAGATCCTTTAATTAGAGCAAAAGAAAAGAATCACGAGCTAAAGAGTAAACACAAAGCCAGGCAAGATCCTACTGTAAAGTCAGCAGAAAAAACGAAGAGACAGAAACTACGTCAAGATCCTTTAATTAGAACAAAAGAAAAGAATCAAGAGCTAGAGAGTAAACGGAAAGCCAGAAAAGATCCTTTACTTAGAACAAAAGAAAAGAATCAAGAGCTAGAGAGTAAACGGAAAGCCAGAAAAGATCCTTTACTTAGAACAAAAGAAAAAAATCAAGAGCTAGAGAGTAAACGGAAAGCCAGAAAAGATCCGATTGTAAAATCAGCAGAAAAAAATAAGAGACAGAAACTACGTCAAGATCCTTTAATTAGAGCAAAAGAAAAGAATCAAGAGCTAGAGAGTAAACGGAAAGCCAGAAAAGATCCTATTGTAAAGTCAGCAGAAAAAACGAAGAGACACGAACTACGTCAAGATCCTTTAATTAGAACAAAAGAAAAAAATCAAGAGCTAGAGAGTAAACGGAAAGCCAGAAAAGATCCGATTGTAAAGTCAGCAGAAAAAAATAAGAGACAGAAACTACGTCAAGATCCTTTAATTAGAGCAAAAGAAAAGAATCAAGAGCTAGAGAGTAAACGGAAAGCCAGACAAGATCCTATTGTAAAGTCAGCAGAAAAAATGAAGAGACGAATATTGCGCGAAGATCCTCTAATAAGGAATCATGAAGCTAAACTTGAATTGAAATCGAAACAAAAGAAACGAAATAATGCATACTACAAAGCTATTGCATGCGAGAAAAAGCGTCTATCTAGGTCTTTAATATCTTTTAGAATACAGGAAAAGTCCAGAGAGAATCAGTCTTTACGAGAAAAGCGAAAAAAGGCAGATTTTCAAGCCAATGAAAAGAATTTGCGAGAAGCAAGAAAATATGGTTCTGAACTAAATGAATGTATTTCGAAATTCAAACAAACCATTTCCACTGGACCTGTCTATGTCTGCACCTGTTGTCACCAGACATGGTTTAAACATTCTGTAGAATCTGCAAGCACAGTTGCTAACCATCTTGATCGATCATTTGTACAGCAGCATTTCACAAAATACTTATCTGTGGATGATAAAGAGTGGATATGTAAAAGCTGTTCTAACAACTTGAAGAAAAATAAAACCCCAAGTCTTTCAGTTGCCAACAAAAACACATTTCCAATTAAGCCTAAAGAACTTGAGTTACATCAGTTAGAAGAGAGGCTTGTTGCATTAAGAATTCCATTCATGCAAATTAGAGAACTTCCTAGAGGTGGGCAGCTATCTGTGAAAGGAAATGTTGTTAATGTGCCAGTTGATATCCAGCCTGTCATTGAAAGTTTACCTCGAGCTTTTGATACACAAGTAACTGTGCCAGTGAGACTAAAAAAGAAACTTTCATACAAGAAGTGTGACTTTACTGAAAATGTACGTCCATTACAAGTTGTCAGCGCTCTTCATTGGTTGATGAACCATAGTGACTTGTACAAAAATTCTGGTATCCATATTGATGAAAACTGGTTGCAAAACACAACTGAAAATTGCTCAGAAACAGTGCAAGAGTTTTTTGGAGGAACTAATATGGACGAATTCCCTCCTACAGATGATGTTACTCAAAAAACAGAAAACGTAACGAGCAAAAACGAAAATGACTATGAATCTGATCATTTTAGTGAAATTGATGAAAATGAAAAAGTTGTTGGTAATAGTGATACAATTATTGACTCGGCTGATCCAACGACTGACACTATTTACACATTTGCACCTGGCGAAGGACAAATACCCATAAGTTTATATCAAGATACCAATGCTGAGTATTTATCATTTCCATCAATATTTTGTGGTCAAAAGAGACCTGAAAATGAAGACAGATCTGTTCCTGTTCATTATAGTGACATATGCAAAATGGAACTTCGCCATGTTGACAGAAGGGTGGCATCAAATGTTCCAAATGTTTTCTTCAAAATGAAAAAACTGCAACTGAAACAAGTTTCAGACAAAGTGCATCTAGCTTTAAGAAGATGTAAAACAGAAGGCAAAAAACTTACAGCATCGCAGGTTTTAAACCCAGAATGTCAGCAAAACTTAGTAAATCTTGATGAAGGCTTTTATATTTTTCGAACTTTGAGGAGTTCGCCACCATACTTGGAAGCTCGAAAGAAAGATGTTTTTGCTATGATACGTCAATTAGGTTTGCCTACATGGTTTACTTCGTTGTCCTCTGCAGATACACGATGGGTTGATTTGCTGAAGATTTTAGCAAAACTTAATAGCAGTAAAACTCTTAATGATGACGATGTTGCGAAAATGACTTGGGCTGACAAAACCAAGCTCGTTCAAACTGATCCAGTGACATGTGTTAGATACTTTGACCACCGTGTACAGGAGTTCATAGGAACTGTACTTAAAAGCAATCATGGACCTTTGGGAAAAGTCAAAGATTACTTTTACCGTGTTGAATTTCAGCAGAGAGGGTCTCCACATATTCACATGCTTCTTTGGATTGAAGATGCTCCACAATATGAAACACACACAGATGAAGAAGTGGTATCATTCATTGATCAGTATGTTTCGTGTTCAAACATTGATGACCCACTTGTTGACTTTCAAGTACACAAACATTCACGATCATGCAGAAAAAAAGAAAAAGCAGTTTGTAGATTTGGATTTCCAATTCCACCAATGAAAAAAACAGTTATTCTGGAACCACTTATTGCAGATCAAGCTGACACCAAAAAATACAAAGAACTGTTTGTTTCAATCCAACAAAAGTTGAATGAGATAAAAGAAAGTGATTTATCGTTTGAGCAATTCTTAAAAGAACTGAACACAGATGACGAAGATTATCTTAAAGCTGTTCAAAGTTCATTAGATGGACCCAAAGTGTTTTTGAAAAGGAATGTTGCTGAGGTGAGAATAAATGCCTACATGAAACCCATTCTAAGAGCTTGGGGAGCCAATCATGATCTTCAGTTTATTTTGGATCCGTATGGATGTGCTGTATACATAGTATCATATATCAGTAAAGCCCAAAGAGGAATGAGCATCCTTATGAATGAAGCATGTAAAGAAGCAAGAAAGGGAAATATGGATTTAAAGAAGCAAGTAAGACATATTGGTAACAAATTTTTGAATAGTGTTGAAATTAGTGCACAGGAAGCATGCTACCTTGTTTTACAACTTCCAATGACCAAAGCTACAAGAGATGTAATATTCATAAACACTTCACCACCTGACAAACGTACATTCCTTTTGAAATCAAGGGAAGCGTTGGAAAAATGGCTGAAAATTCAACAGAAATCGAGGCAGACAATATAATTAAAAGGTATTCAAAAAGGCCAAAGCAACTTGAACATTGGTGTCTTGCTGATTATGTATCGCAACTTGAAATCATATATCCAGCATCTGATGACATGTTTCATGAAGAAAATGAGCATAATGATGATGAAAGAAATGACCCTGAAGAAATTCATCCAGACATGTTAGTTGAGGAAGGAATACAAATCACGTTGAAAAGTGGCATCAGAATTAAATCCAGAAAAAACCCTAAAGTATTACGTTATGTTCGTTATTCACTAAAAGTGGATCCAGAAAACTATTACAGAGAAAAACTGTTATTATTTCATCCATGGCGTAATGAGAGTGAAGATGTTTTAGGTGCACATAGTTCTTATGAAGATCATTACTTTGCTTTGAAGAATTTCATAGACTTTAAAGTCAAACAATATGAGAAAAATGTTGATCAGTTAAATGAGGCAATGAAAAGGGCTGCTGATGACTTGAACTTCGATGAAATAGCACCAAGCAATGAGCAAAGAGAATCAGATGATCTGCAGACGGGTTCAGTGGCAAGTGACCAGTTTGTTTATTTTGATCCAGATCGTCCGGAAGTACAACGTCAGTATGACTTAGGAAATGATATTGGTAGTTCAGTAACACTGGTAAATATTACTCTTAATACAAAAAGAATGTCTGATGCAAATTATAGATCTCTTGTACATTCGCTAAATAGAAAGCAACACGAGTTCTTCCAGCATGTTCTGCAAAGTGTCAAACAAAACCTGGAGCCTTTGCATGTATTTCTATCTGGTGGTGCAGGTGTTGGCAAATCAGTAGTTGTCTTGGCTTTACATGAAGCATTGTTGCGACATTTGTCTACTTCGGCAGGTGACAATCCTGATGTATGCAAAGTACTTCTGTGTGCACCTACTGGAAAAGCTGCTTTTCACATAAGTGGCATGACTATCCACTCAGCATTTCGTATCCCTGCTAGTCAAGGCTACTCCATCAAACCATTAGATAGTGACACACTTAACACCTTGCGAACCATATACAGAGATCTCGCTGTTGTAATGATTGACGAAGTTTCAATGGTTGGACACAACATGCTGATGCTAATCAATCACAGACTTCAACAAATTAAAGGTTCAACTTTATTTTTTGGCGGTGTTCACATGATTCTGATTGGAGACCTGTTTCAATTGAAGCCTGTTATGGATGGATGGATTTTTGAAAACTTAAAAAACAACTTCGGCCCTCTTGCAACAAATTTGTGGCAGGAATTATTTGCAATGCATGAACTTCACGAAATCATGAGACAAAAAGATGACAAGGAATTTGCAGAGATTTTGAATAGATTACGTGAAGGAAAGCATCAACAAAGCGATATAGAAGTTCTTAAAAAGCGTGAAATAAAAACAACAAATCCAAATTATCCAAAGAATGCTATTCACCTTTTCAGCACAAATGCCAGCGTGGATTCATTTAACAAGGAAGCATTCCAATTATCACCTAGTATAAAAACTGTCACAACCGCTTTGGATACTGTAATAGGAGATGATACTAAATCTGTAAAAGAGCAACTCATTTCTAGGTTGCCAAATGATGCCTCAAAAACGGCTGGTTTGCAAAAGAAACTAGGTATAGCTGTTGGAATGACGTATGATTTATGTGCAAATGTTGATGTTAATGATGGATTAGTCAATGGTTCAAGTTGTTGTATTAAATTTATAGAAAGCAAACAACAAAATACAAATAGACCAAGTATTGTTTGGGTAAAATTCTATGACGAAAACGTAGGTTCTGAATGGCGTGCTAAATACAGACATTTATATCATATTGGTATTGATCCTTCTTGGACACCCATTTTTGATATCAAAAGAAACTTTGTTTACTTCAGAAAGACAATTTTGAGGATTCAATTCCCACTTCGCCAATCTGCAGCCAAAACCATACATAAATCACAGGGTGACACTTTAAATGAAGTTGTTATTGACATGTCTGGTACACGAATCTTTTCTCATGCACACTACGTTGCCATTAGCAGAGCAAAAACACTACAGGGTCTCAATATTTTGAATCTAAATGAAACAAAGATATCAGTGTCTGAAAAAGTCAAACAAGAATTGACTAGGTTACGAAATGAACAAGTTCTTGCTTTGTGTTATATTCCACTATATGAAATTCAAGACACTGTGGCAAAACTTGTATTTTTGAATACTCGATCTTTGAAAAGTCACAAAGATGACGTTTTCCAGGAACCAAATGTTCAAGATGCAAACATGATTTGTCTTGTTGAAACATGGCTTACTGCTGAAGATGAAATGCATACTTTGAATGTACCAGGATATCAGCTATTCAGAGCAGACGGTTACCAAAGTGGGAACACAAGACCTCACCGAGGTATTGCATTGTATTTTAAAGAAGGTATCCCTGTTGTTCAAAACAAAACACTCATTCAACAAGATTTTGAAATTGTTCTGACAGAACTTTTGTTTGACATGAGAAGAATAATTGTTGTTACATTGTACAGGTCTCCTTCATGTTCAATAAGTTCCTTAAAAAAACACTTACTCGAATTTGTGTCACCAGTCACATACAATACAGAATTTGTAATTCAAGGTGACTTCAATTCTGATATCTTACAAGAACATACAGTCAGTGCCTTCATTGAAGAACAATTTCATTGCAAGCAAGTTGTTCAGAAAGCGACTCATGATTCAGGATCGCTTATTGATCATGTTTACTCAAACATTGAATCCATCAAAAACGAAGTGATAGAGTGTGTTTGGTCAGATCATGCCTTAGTTTATTCTGCAATAGGTCATTAAACTCATTCATCACAGATTGTATCTAGAAAATTGACAATGAACAGCTTATGATTTTAAAAAACAACAATATCAATTTGATGTCGTAGTACTCTATTCTTCAACCCACCTGTGTAAAATTATTCCTACTTACTGCATAATACAGACTAAGAATAAGGCGGTTTATGTCGGAAATGGGTTGACCGCCACTTTTCAGTATATATGTAATCAAACTTGGTAAGGAGACCTATTAATAGATCTCCTAGTGCACTATATTGATCACCATTTCATTCCCCAATGTCTTGTTTTAAATTGCAACACTACTGTATTAAAAGACCACCTATGTTAATAATATTACTCTTCTATTGACAGATCTCTTCATAAACTTGGTCTCTGAACACAGGTTTTTACTGCACTTTAATTGCTAACTGAACACATCAATGCATTTGTTATTATGAACTTTTGTGTATTAAGAACATTTTTTTTTAATTATTACAGTTTGTTATTCATATATTTCTTTTATGCCACCACCACCAAATGGTGACGATGCATATAGTATCAGACATGTCCATCATTCTGTTCATCCGGAACATTTTGTGTGTTTATCTCTTCTCACAGTTTTCAACCGATTGTTTCAAAACTTTACAGGATGCTTATCCATCAAGACGTGCATATCAGTTCATCAACAAAATCAACGTTGTGTTAGCAAAGCTAAGGCCCCTTTTTCTTAAGATTTGTGCGGATTGTATTTAATGGGGGCATTTACGTCCCATGGACACATTCCACTTTAAACTGTATCCTCCATAATTGGATGTTTCTGATGCTAGAAATGAAGGTTATTGTTATAAAGATCATCAGTGTATTATACTTTTTTTAACTGTACAACAAAAGGTAAAAACATGACCCCATTTTTTTTACATATTGTGTCATAAGATTAAATCTGTCATTTCCACTATATCATCAATAATCATTAATATGCTCCCCGTGTGGTTGCCGGGGTATAATACAACCACAGCAAATCCCGCTAGAGGCAAAGGGGTAAAACCTCAACTTCATGTTCATTTTGTCATTTTTTATCATGCTCATTCAAAGTTTTCTTCATGACACCACATATGCAAATGCGGAAACGTGGCTCCAGCGTAAATGGAGTGCCTACAATAGAATTTGCAGCAACTCTGCAGTTTAGAAGTTTCTAGGCCCATTCTGGATGTAAATGGAAGATGAGCCTGGCATGTTCATCCCTGTTTGGCGCCATCTAACCTTTCTTGTGTTGGTGCGCCGTTAAAACCCAATTCAATTCAATTTATTACAAATTTTAAATAAATCCCAGTCCAATATTAGTCATGATTTCAACTTAAAATTTGTATGCATATATTTCAATAATATGTACAAAAAAAAAAGCCAGAAATTAATTATACTCAGTTTCACAAAGTGAAGTGGGCGCTATATTGAATCCTATTATCTGTAAAGTTGCGTCATGTAACATGTTTTTGTCATGTCCTTCATTATAGCCCTGCTTTCATAAAGTGAAATGTGGGATATATTGTAATCACGTTGTCCATAACGTCGTATCACGTAACACATTTTTGTCGTGTGCGTCCTTTCATGTCGCATCCCATAACTACCATTTCTGAAACAGTTTTGAATCGGTTGTTCCCAAACTTCATATATACACAACAACTGATGACCTTATGTCCCTCTATATCACCCATTGTTAATTACCAAATTATGGCCCTTTGACTTTGTTTAAGCGAGGGTATTCATCACCTTCAGTGATAGTTCTAGTTTTATCTTAGATATTCTACTGTAGCCTAGGGTTAAATTATGTATTATCAGACCAATAACATCAGCAATTAATAATATGCCAAATAAGATTGTTTTGAACTTTTCTATTAATACGTTGTAACGATTCATAAATATGGAAGTTATGTAGAACAGTTTAAATAAATCTGTGACTTTAAAAAAAAGAGCAGTGGCAGAAAAACAATAACGTGGCTCCAGCGTAAATGGAGTTTCTACGATAGAATTTTCAGCAACTCTGCAGTTCAGGGTGAGAAAGTTTTAGGGCCATTTTCCATATTTTATCTCGATGTACATGGAAGATGAGCCTGGCATGTTCATGCCTTTTAGGCGCCATATAACCTTTTCATGTATTGTTGCGCTTTAAAACCCCAATTCAATTCAATTAAACACAAGTCAAGATTATCGTGAGTCACTTTAAATACATCAGCTGTTATCAAAGTTTTATGATTAATATAACGATAAAACATGATTAATTACATCAATAACATACTTTGTATACTAGGTAGTATTATTTGTTAACTTGTTCAGATGTATTATCATTTTCCTGTATAATGACACCAAGTTTGGCGAAGATGACGTGAAAGACTGTAATATGAAGATAGCGATATGGTCAGATTACAAGCACCTGGTCTGTGAACACTTCATTACAATGCCATGCACTTTTAATAGAAAAGGATTCTTCACATTATCAAACATTAAAGCAATGGTAATATTATATCGTTTTAGATGGTAACGACGGTCAAAAAAGAACGTAGTTTTACAACATCATAGTCACTTAAGCTTTCTTTCAGAGAACAGCTTTGCCATTAAACGAAAACGAGAAAAAATGTCCTATAGAAACCACAGCACCCAATGACATCGTACACTCACACTGTACTACAAAAGAGCAAATTAAATATACAGTGAAAACGACAGTGCGCAACACAAATAGTGGTGAAGACGGTTATCGACTTGAAACGCTCAGCAGCCAGATAACATAACAGATAACAGTTTCGACATAACAGCTGTGACGTTACATTACATTTCTCAACATAAAAGCTTGGAAATAACAGCTTTGGTTTTACATGACATTTCTCAACAAGAACAGCTTTGCCAAAGTCAACATTGGTTTTTGATGAACATATAATGATCACACATATCGTCAACTGCAAGAGGATGTAAACATTTAAGAAGTCTATCCACAAACAGAATACATTGATTTCAGTTAGTTTCAGAACTGTGGTAATTGTTTACACATGAAGATAGAATATACTCAGAGCTATGCAAGGACATATTAATGTTTTGTTCGAGAATTACTGAAGCATTCTCGGTAGCGCATACAACTTCAAGCGTGATAATTAAGCTTCCAAAGTCGCACAAGAACAATTATGCTCTAATACCTATTGCTTTCATGTATTGTTCAACAAGATTTATACAAAATGATATATTCCAAATTGCAACAGACTATCCACCAGCATTTCCATATTAAAAAAGTCATTCTGCAAACACAACTGAATTCATATCGTTGAAGACCATATATAACCCAACCTCGTCACGGAAGCAAACATCTAGTGTTGTGTCCCAATATAAGTGAAGAAGTGTCATAATTGAAAGTGCATATATATTCCAAGTGTGACCATTCCAGGATCGCAAAACTTATTCTGTGCCATAAACGCTTGCAGATATAACTTCAACCAAAGCTATAGAGAACTGGACATCTAACAAATGAAAACGAACTTTTAACCACTTCTACAAAGATGATCTAAAAAGTATACAAATAGAAACATATATATACATGCAATTACAGTTTTTACCATCCATTCAATGTTTGTGATATAGACAAAAGAAAGTAACAGTTTACATAAAAATGGAACAGTTCAAATCGATGAAATCTCAGAAATAGTTTTATTTTATGTACACTTCAATAATCCCCGGGTGTGGTTGCCCACCCCATTCATTTTTTATCATGCTCATTCAACGTCTTTATCATGACAGCGCTTATGATGACACCGCATATGCAAATGTGAAAATGTGGGTCCATCATAAATGCAGTATGTACTATAGAATTTGCAGCAACTCTGCAGTTCTGAAGGTAATACAGTTCTAGGCCCATCTACATATTTTACCTTGATGTAAATTGAGAATGAGCCTGGCACGTTCATTCATATTAGGCGCCATATAACCTTTCATGTGTTGGTGCACCTTAAAACCCAATTCAGTTCAATTCAGTTCAATCCATGTACACTTGAATAAAAACATGGTCATCGTGTCATTTATAATACTCCCAGTGACAGACACTGGTTATTCGCTTATTTTTGTTTCATCATATTTTTTTTTTCAATTGAAGTTGTGCATGTCTAAAGCAATATACATGCCTGTGTTATTTTTCATACTGATTCTCAATTTTTTTTGCATTTTGCTTTGCCAAAGCACAAACGTAATGGATAGCACAATTTTTAATATTATTTACCATCTGAATCCATAATGTTTCTTGCATTTTTTTTTGGCAAAGCACAGAAGAAAACAACTGTATGTCCTTAATAATATATTTCCATTCTTTTGGGTACATTTCGAAGAGTCACAAAAACAGCAACTCAGTGTTTCACTTGTGCCTTTTTATATGAACAGCTTTGTCATATAAAAAACTGTTGCGCATCATGAAAAAATACGTCCGAAAATTCATCATTTTCTTCATGATCCCTGCATTGTTTCAGGTGCCATCTCGCTCACATCAAAAGAGCAGTGGCAGAAAAACAAACATGGCTCCAGCATAAATACAGTTTTTACGATACAATTTGCAGCAACTCTACAGTTCAGAGTGAAAAAGTTCTAGGCCCATTTTCCATATTTTATCTCGATGTACATGGAAGATGACCCTGGCATGTTCATTAAAACCCAATTCAATTCAATTCATCATTTCCTCATGAAAAGAGTACAACAGGAGGACTGCAAATCCCGTTAAAGCAGAGGGCTAGAACCTCACTTCATGTTCATTGTCTTTTTTTGTCATGCTCATTAAAGGTTTTCATCATGACCCTGCATGCGAACATGCCTGCATCATAAATGGAGTCTCTAGAATTTTCAGCAAGTCTGCAGTTGTACCGGTTAGGTGATTCCAGTCCGATTCTCCATATTTTATCTCGATGTAAATGGAGGATGACCATGGCATGTTCATCCCTGTTTTTGTCATATAGCCTTTCTTGTGATCACAATTCAGTTCAATTTAACTAATGAGTGATAGGAGAAAAACATGCTTCTAACATCGCCTAACATCAATGGAGTATTTATAACAAAATTATAAATTTCAATATATGAAGGGTAGATTTGCAATGTCATTTTCTGTGAATGCCATTTATGTCACATTTTTTGATGCTGTACTGTAAAACTCATTTCTACTTGATAAATTAGCATGTAGTCATGTACCATTAATTCTGATACTGTTAACTGATATCATGTTACAGTTGTTCATTTTTGTTTATCTTTAGATAAGTGTTAAAATAAATTAATATACTTAGCATTGTGTGTACTGTTCTTTGTTAAAGCCAATATATTATACTGTTTTTTTCTTATTTTGTCTTTATGTAAAATGTAGGTACATTACATACTAAAATTTACAGCAAAATTAATTCCAGAGTGAATAATTTCATGACTTTTTTAAGAAAGCCATAAATTGTAGTACGACTCGATTCATCAATGGTATAACAGCCAGTAGAGCGTTCACAGGCCCTCTTGGGCCTCTTGTTGACCTATAAACTTCAAGTGTAACCTTGACCTTTGAGGTACGGATCTGGGTTTTGCGCACGACACATCATCTTGTTATGGTAATCACTTGTGCCAAGTTATTTAAAAATCCCTGCAGGGGTTGTGACGTTACTGTCCGGACACGAAATTGCGTACCTGTTTTTGACCTATGAACTGCAAGTGTGACCTTGACCTTTGAGGTACGGACCTGGGTTTTGCGCGCGACACATTGTCTTGTTATGGTGATCACTTGTGCCAAATAATTTAAAATCCCTGCAGGGGTTGTGACGTTACGGTCCGGACATGAAATTACGTACTGTTTTTGACCTATAAACTTCAACTGTAACCTTGACCTTTGAGGTACGGATCTTGGTTTTGCGCGCGACACATCATCTTGTTATGGTGATCACTTGTGCCAAGTTATTTAAAAATCCCTGCAGGGGTTGTGACGTTACGGTCCGGACACGAAATTGCATACCTGTTTTTTACCTATGAACTTTAAGTGTGACCTTGACCTTTGAGATACGGACCTGGGTTTTACGTGCGACACATCGTCTTGTTATGGTGATCACTTGTGCCAAGTTATTTAAAAATCCCTGCAGGGGTTGTGAAGTAACGGTCCGGACACGAACTTAGGAATGACGGACGGACGGACAGAATCCGGACGGACGGACAGAATCCGGACAGACAGACGGACGATGCGATTACTATTTGCCCCCGAAAATTTTTCGGGGGGCATAAAAATATGCTTGTGTTATATTTGAAGTAGCATGGTGTTCTATGGTATCACGGTACTTAAATGGTTTGACGAAAAAACAACAACTGTAAACAATATTTAAAGAAAAGGAAACTCAAATGCTTTCTGTGACCCTTCTACTGAATTGTTATGATATTAGGTTTGAAAAGAAGGGTTCCCTCATTGAGCTTATTATTATACCCCCCGCAAAGTGTGGGGTGTTTACTGGAATCACCTTGTCCATCTGTCCGTAGACACAATTCTTGTCCGGGCTATTTCTCAATAACTCCTTCTTAGAATTTCGCGAAACTTGCTAGGAAGTATCAATATCGAGTGGACATGCGCATACTGTCATGACATTCCGGTGGCCCTTTGTATTCTAATATATATATAAAACAAAATTCTTGTCCGGGCTATTTCTCTAAAACTTTCGCTAGGAAGTATCAATATCAAGTGGAGATGTGCATGACGTTCTGGTTCAATAATTTTTCACTGAGTTATGGCCTTTTGTATCATACTTGGTAGTCAAATAGAAAATTCTTGTTCGGGCTATTTCTCTAAAAGTAAAAAACCCATGTTATAATTTCGTGAAACTTGCTACAAAGCATTATTATTAAGTGGAGATGCGCATATTATCGTGTTTGTCTGCCTCCAGCAACAGTTCTAGTTTTAAAAGTTCTATAGTATCATGGTATGCACATATTGTGTATCCTGTATTTGTAGTGTAACTGGTATAAGATTCAATAAGTGAACATTTCTGGAAACAACAATGTAAAACAGACTAATCAGACTAAAAATTAATGAATTTTATAACCTTCAAGGTAATGGAAACTGCATTTATGGAGACTAGGGGTGATCATTTTAAAGATCATAAGGAAATTGTCAACACTTTTGGATTATTTTTAAATATTTTTATTTTGTGATAAATATACTTATTTTTATCAATTATTTTATTATATATATATACCTAAAGTCAACACATCTATAAAATAATTATCATATTTCAGCAGAGATCGATGCATACTGTTTTATAGATTAGACACTTCCTTTATACCATAGAACCCTTGATATCATAGGAAGCTAGTATAAGATGTATATAAGTAAAGTCAGGTGCATAGAGTCCGGCACGTAGCTGCCTATATGCATATTTAATCTTGAGTATTTTAAGAAACCATGAATAAACCTATACTTCCTATTGGCACATATACATTATTGCATGACCTGAACACCTGTATAGAGTTTAATAAATGGTTTTGTAGTGTAATTTGGTCGGTTAGTTTCTTTAAGGACCACAAAAAAGTACTGTTATAAGTACTTAATCTGTAATGTTTGGATTTCATATCCATATAAAAAGGTAATTCATTAATTTGTGTCACTAATAACAGTTGTAAAGCAATACAACTAAACTTAAAAATTGCAAAAAGACGGTAAATCGTTCAATAACAGCACTTTAAAAAAACGACCCAAATCAAAACATGGTCCTTAAATTATTTCGAGGTCTTGTGCAACTTATCTGTTTCAAGCAATACATATAAAATGACTGCAATAACTTCATATATCACATAACTTAAGGTGTGGGAGTGGAATAACACCATACTATATTTTCGATATACCACTAGTTATATAAGTATGCAAATAAGCCTAATATGCACTGTCAAAAGAAATCGATAATGACTATGATCCAATTCCCACACTTTATGTCAATTTCGCGTGTTAAAGCGACAGGCAAAATGCAATAAAAGTCAATATGTGAGTTATGTGATAAATAGAATCGGACCAAAAAAGACTCGTTACCAATTTGTTTTTGCCAACTCATTTAATAAATTGAATAATGAATGAGTACTCATGTAAGATCCTCTATTTATATCTTACTTAAATATAATACACTCAATTTGAATTAATTTATCTATTTTAATCAATCCATTTTTAGTGGGGTCGCAATACATTTGAGAAATGCTCTTTTACTGTAATACCTTATAAAACACGGAAAGTATATGTTGTACACTCCTATACCGTAATATCTTATATCACACGGGAAGTATATACCGTAATACCTTATAACACAAGGGAAGTATATACCGTAATACCTTATAAAACACAGAAAGTATATGTTGTACACTCCTATACCGTAATATCTTATAACACACGGGAAGTATATACCATAATACCTTATAACACACGGGAAGTATATACCATAATACCTTATAACACACGGGAAGTATATACCATAATACCTTATAACAAACGGAAAGTATATACCATAATACCTTATAACACATGGGAAGTATATACTATAATACCTTATAACACAAGGGAAGTATATACCGTTATACCTTATAACACACGGGAAGTATATACCATAATACCTTATAACACATGGGAAGTATATACCATAATACCTTATAACACAAGGAAAGTATATACCATAATACCTTATAACACAAAGGAAGTATATACTACTGTAATACCTTATAACACACGGGAAGTATATACCATAATACCTTATAACACATGGGAAGTATATACCATAATACCTTATAACACAAGGGAAGTATATACCGTAATACCTTATAACACACAGAAAGTATATGTTGTACACTCTTATACCATAATACCTTGTAACACATGGGAAGTATATACCGTAATACCTTATAACACACGGGAAGTATATACTGTAATACCTTATAAAACATGGAAAGTATATGTTGTACACTCTTATACCTTATATGACACGGGAAGTATATACCATAATACCTTATAACACACGGGAAGTATATACCATAATATCTTATAACACAAGGGAAGTAATTTATTATACCGTAATACCTTATAACACACGGAAAGTATATATTGTACACTCTTATACCATAATACCTTGTAACACATGGGAAGTATATACTGTAATACCTTATAACACACGGGAAGTATATACTGTAATACCTTATAAAACACGGAAAGTATATGTTGTACACTCTTATACCTTATATGACACGGGAAGTATATACCATAATACCTTATAACACACGGGAAGTATATACCATAATACCTTATTACACACGGGAGTATATACTGTAATACCTTAAAACACACGGAAAGTATATGTTGTACACTCTTATACCATAATACCTTATATCACATGGGAAGTATACACCATAATACCTTATAAAACACGGAAAGTATGTGTTGTACACTTCTATACCGTAATATCTTATAACACACAGGAAGTATATACCATAATACCTTATAACACATGGGAGTATATACTGTAATACCTTAAAACACACGGAAAGTATATGGTGTACACTCTTATACCATAATACCTTTTATCACATGGGAAGTATATACCATAATACCTTATAAAACACGGAAAGTATATGTTGTACACTCCTATACCGTAATATCTTATAACACACGGGAAGTATATACCATAATACCTTATAACACACGGGAGTATATACTGTAATACCTTAAAACACACAGAAAGTATATGTTGTACACTCTTATACCATAATACCTTATATCACACGGGAAGTATATACCATAATACCTTATAACACACGGGAGTATATACTGTAATACCTTGTAACATACGGAAAGTATATGTTGTACACTCTTATAGTGTAATACCTTATAACACACGGGAAGTATATACTGTAATACCTTATAACACACGGGAAGTATATACCATAATACCTTATAAGTATTGTACCACTCAACTCTTTACCTACACATCTTTTGTTTAGATACAATAAAAGGCAGGCAAATTTTTTATGGACATCATTGTCGCTTGTGTTTTACATCCAGATGTTATAATAATGGAAGTATGCAAGAAGAGCTTTATGAAGTGTTTAATAACCCCTTTATGTTTGTGATGTCATGTTATGTAACCTTGCCTTTATTTATCCTTGTAGTTGTTGTTTGTTTGCGTGTTTTTGGTTGACTTTGTCCTTTATTGATACATTTCCTCGAATTTTATATCTGCTTTCAGGGCTTTTTACCACAAAAATTGTGAAGAGGCCCAGGTCTGTTCAGTTTGGGGAAAAACACGCTTATTTCTCATTGTGGGAAATGTGTAAGATTTCGTCAGTTAATATGACAATACTGTGCTTTATATAATATATAGAGGATATTTGTTTGTTTTGAGTGAATATAGGGTTTATTTTCATCGAGAAGTAAGAAAATATTTGAGTTTCCTCACTTCGATATTCAAGACAAACCAACAAATATTCTATTTATTATATACTCACAACCTGGAAAGTATGAAGAAAAAATATAATGCGCTAAAACAATGACGTCAATAATGTAAACAACGTCAACAATTGCATGACATCATTTTGAGTAAAAAAATATATGTGAAATATAAACAATGATCGAAACTATAAGGTTTTATTTTAATCATAAAATCCACTATTTCACTGGAAAGTATATAATAAATGCATGTACATGTATGTTCATCCATTATTTATTATAATTATTGACTTCTCAGTCCGAACTGACATAACAGACAAAAACACATCTCATCTAAGTAATGCTTAAACACATCACATCTAAGTAATGCTTTCCCTCAAATATTGAGAGACTGCTGCTTTCTGATTGGGAAAAAATTCTGTCACAGTTGGGGAAAAAGATTTTAACTGGGAAGAGGTCTTTTACAGGCCTCTGTTAAATAAGGCAAAAAGCCCTGTTTTTATCAGCAGATACCTTATTACACAATAATATTTAAAGTAGCTATCCCGCCAACAACACCTGAATTTTACGACGAGGTATATATAATTTATATACATATTTTGTATGTAATCTATGTATGTAACATATCTAAACTCTGTAGACACAATATAAATGGCTTTAAACTGCCAGGCCAAACCCTAAAACTTCATTTTACGCATATTCGGTCATGGGTATTTTAAGAACCCGTGAAAAATCCTATACTTTTAATCAGTACATGTACTATATATTATTATATGACCTGAACAGAGTTTTGATAAAATGTTTTGTAGTGTAATTTGGTGGGTTAGTTTCCTTAATATTCATGCTTACTGCATAAAACAACGGTGACATATGGGCCTCCGGACATACACTACCTGATATTATCATTAACCTATAAATGTGGAGAAGTTGAGTCCATGTCTGTCACTTGTATTTGGTAGTTAAATCGTTTTACATGTATTTTAAAATGAAGCTTTAGAATTTAATAATAACATTCAAAAGGAAGTGGATAATCAATAGATAAGTGTACAGAGTTGTTGTTGAAGTATTTATGTAATATATGTCACATACGATATGGGTAAGAGGGAAGAGTACATTTAAAAGTCGTGATGTTTACATTTATGTAGTTTGCATCCTTTTTGTCAACAAAAGTGATCTGAAACATATTCAGTAAAGGAGACAAAAAAAGCAATTACCCAAATTAAAACTAATGTGTAAGCATTTGTGAAGTTGGGATTAAATGGAAGAATGGTGGAAATCAGTGTAATATTTATTAAAAAATTACCTTTGGGAATTTTACCTTTGCTTTGGACGTCATGGCTACGGCTAAACCGGTGCCAAAGAAAAGAAATCTGAAGAAAACAGGTAGGTGGGAATAATTATTTGTTACATGTTGTAGTCTATTAGGGCCAATTGAAATTGTACTTAACCCTTAACAAGCTACATATATATAATGGACTGTTCTTTCTTTGAATTAAGACCATCCCTTTATGTGACAAAGGGATGTTTTTGGGGAAATGACTGATCAGCAGCCAGACATTGTAAACCCTGATCAGCCTGCGAGTTGCTCTGGTTCTGGGTTTACAATGGACGCAAAGGTTATTAGAGTTCTGCTCAGTGGGTGAAGGGTCCATCAACACAGTTTTTAACTCGGTTACTAATCACATCCTCTTGAGGGAGCCAGTGGATATTATCAACCCGAGAATGTAATGCTGACCGAGATATATATAACGACATGATATTTATTTTATTATACCAAAGAAATACTCCTAATATACTCAATAATAAAGAAAAAAATGTTGTTGTTGTTGAAAAAATCTATTTTTAGAACTGAGCTTTTCAAAAGGATAATATTGTGCGCTATCACCTGCTATGACGCGTTGAGGGTGCAACCCGGCAGAGTATGGGGATTTTACATGGAGTGTTTACAGTGAGGTATAATAAATATAAGTATTACACCTCACATAAAATGCCCATACTAAATCCCCATAGACAACAATGTGCAATTTCTATCTGACGTGAGGGTGATAGTACAAAGTGATAGTAAATCGTAGGGTGATAGTAAAACAACCCAGCTTTTTTGCGCGTTGGTGTGCGTACTGTTTCGGCAACATCATCATCTCAGTATGGTGAAAATACTACTTTGCTACTTTTAATTCATCATAATTTCAAAAGTACTGTACCGATTTCAATTATTTTCTTAGTTAATTTATTTACAATCCAATGATATAACTAACCAATGCTATAACTTATAAAACAAAATGCTTTTGAAAAAAGAAAATATCCGGCCAAGTGAAATCTGTACTGAGAATGAACCTTATTTTGGCCCTAAGGGGATTTCAATACAATAAAATAAATATCCCATTAATGAGAGGGTGATAGTAAGAATATTTACCCTATCACACTCGGCTCTGGACGATAATCATATCCTCAGGGTGAGCATTCTTATTATCACCTTCTCATGAACGTGATATTTATATAGTATACCTTGTTTACATATTTCATAATTTGAGCTATAATATTTTGTTGTCCTGTCAAGATTTTTGTATGCAGATTGCTATGATGCGGTCTATGGACCAACGTATATGACAAGCTAAGTGACATCCTCTTGGCCGATGGTTTATATAAGACTTGAGCAATGTGGATCAACTGTTTGGTGATACTTCTATTATCCAAAACATACATTGGATATAATATAACAAATAGTGTATTATGATCTAACATGGTTTATTAAAATAATCAATGCTGATTGGCTATTGAGGGTTTCGAGTTTTTAAAAATGCTATCAATACCTCTGACGTCACGTTATTCAACCGTTGGTGTCATTATAAATGATTTCCAACGTCGGAAAACATCCAAAACAACGATTAAGTTAGTTTAAAGTAACGTTATGTTCAAACAACAAATTAAAATTGTTAAAAAGATAATAAAGCTTTATAGTTTCTTTGTTTGGTGCTGATAGCTGGACAATGTAAGTTTGAGAATTTGTTTTTATTATGTTCAGTCGCTCGCAAATTTTGTGTATATAATGCATAAGAATCCATGTCAGATAAAAAATATTTTCTTTCCAGCAGGTTTATATTATGTGAGATCAAAACCTGGTGTTTGGGACTTGAAATACATCGAAACTGCGGGCCATAGGGCCCTTGGTATCGATGGCCTTCAAGTCCCGCCCCACCCGGTATTGATCTGGGAAAATATAAACCCACTGGAAATATTTTATTTCTTAATTTCAGACCATATGCAAATTTATGGACCAAGCAGTCAGACAAAAATAGCTTTATGTACCTCAGCTTTGCTTTGGTCCAATTATACCTTTTCTGGCCTGACTGTCTCAATACCATGCAACACCCTGAGAGAGATAGGCATCCATTACCATATTCCCTCGCTTTCAACAGGGGTTTATACCCTTAGGTGGTTAATTTAGTGTCTGTGGAAGCATAGTTTTTTTTTCCTGTCTCCATAGGATCTTAGGAGGTTTAACAAAATGTTGGACAAGCTTGGACTGCCTGAGTTTTACCCATTATAAAAACACCACTTGCGAGAATTGTGGACGTACAATTTGCACATACGGTGTCTGGCCGTCACACACTTCTCCAACATTTTTTCATCCGATTTTCATGAAACTTGGTATGAAGTCTCAGTATGATCATCATCTAGTAACGCATATTGTCAAGGCAGCCTGGTTGAATGATTTTTGGCGGAGTTAACTGGGCTTTGAAGTTTTTCAAGTGTAAAGTGTTTCAGCTCAACTACTACTAAATTTTGCATCTGATTTTTATAAAATATGGTATGAAAAATCAGTATGATGTCTAGTAGCCATATTTTCAGAACTACAGGACTTTGAAGTTTCACTTTCAGATAAATGTCGAGCACATCAGCAGTTATGTCTATAGTGTTGGGCAGAAGGTATATGACATTAAGTTGTATGACATTAATGTGTAAATAACTTGCAACAAACACATTATAGTAGTTGGCGATGTCATCACACCAAATGTCAATGGTTTGCAAGAAAAGAATAAATTTTAGGTATCCAACCCTTGGTAAAACTGTTTTAATTTAGTTCCGATAAAACAGTTATATTACCTCATGTTGGAATTCCTGATCTTCACCGGATATCGACGAAAGATTCTTATAGTCATTGATTGCTTCTTGTTTAATAACATGTAGATTCCACTGGTTCTTTTACATGCCCGGTCCTGGTTGACTTCAGTGCATTGGACTGTCCGGAATGGCTGTTTTTGCATACGAAGAACCGTCCTTCTGTGTACCAAGCAATGGGCATAAGTGATATATAGGTCACAAATGCAGTCCTGAACCCACAACCTTTTGGTTACGAGTCCAGCTTTCTGCAACTAGACCATGGAGCGAAGTTGATGAAACAACCTTTTTCTTCAAAACGATACGTTTTTAACTTGGTTTAAATCATTGTTCATGATCAATATTCTGCAAATCTTGGATTTTTGATGAACCGGTATATTACAGAGGAACCGGTATATTACGGAGGAACCAGTATATTATGGAGGAACCGGTATATTACGGAGAAAACTGAGATGTCCCAAAATGAGGATAGTAGTTTGAATGTTTTAATAAAGGAATGGTAATTTAAGTATGTTTTTAACGAAAATTCAGTGAATTTGTAAGAATTTAATTCATGTTATGTATTTATTGATGTGTACACTTTAATGAATTGTACACCAAATTGCAAACAACAATAAATGAGCCAAAACACCTTTAAATCCTATAATATTTATATTTTGTTATTAACATTGACATCAGAACATGCATGAATGCATATCAGTTGTTTAACACATGAATTTCCTATTTTACCTCAAGCACCTTTACTATGTAATTACAAATTTAGTACATCATCAAGTTCATTCTTGGGGAACCTGTACACAGAATCAGATCGCTATCATAAAAGCCTATATTCGTATCATATAAGCGCTATCGTTCATATCATTCTACAGCTATTGATGTAGATCCTAACTTTTAGTACGGTGATTCCATCTACTTTGTAGTGTACAGTAACATGGCGGTTAGCACAGTCTCTCGCTTCATGCCCTAAATACACGTGGACATGTATCCTTTATTTATGCATTGTTAGTCTTTCTTAGACTTTTTTAACATTTAACACTTATATAATCATCTCTTGTATGTTTACAACTCACACTGCACTGATGCGCACCTGTACATAATACCCGAAAGGGGGTGATGCAGTAGAAATAGATAGATAGATATGGGTCAACAATCTATATTTTCCTGCATACCAGATATCGACAGCTGCATCCCCTTGTGTAAATAAACAAGCAAAATGTCCATAAAATGCAAGACACAGAATAAATCATGCAGATAGTGAAATTCAACCCTCAGTAAAACTGTTTTAATCGAAACTGAGGCTCTCTTTTATTTGGAACTCAGAGGCTCTCTTTTATTTGGAACTGAGGCTCTCTTTTATTTGGAACTGAGGCTCTCTTTGGAACTGAGGCTCTCTTTTATTTGGAACTGAGGCTCTCTTTTATTTGGAACTAAGGCTCTGCTAAGGTTCTATTTAAAACAGTAATACCATTTGTTGAAATTCCCAATCTTCACCGGATATCTATGTAAAATTTTTGTAATATTTAAGGCTCTCATTATACAGCTAAGTTTATATAAAACAATATAGTAATTTAGACAAATGTCTGCAATGACCCGCGTCATTATAAAAATATCACATTCATGAGAGGGTGATACTTACAGAAATCCTGTGGCCAAAATAAGGTTCATTTTCAGTACAGATTTCACTTTGCCAGATTTTGTTAAAAAAATAATACTTTTTTCAAAAAAGTTGTATCATTGGACTTAAAATAATTTAACTAAGAAAATGAGTGGTAGTTTATATCAATCGGAAAAGTACTTTTAAAGTTATGATGAGTTAAAAACTGTAATTTCACCATACTGAGCCGATGACATCGCCTAAACAGTACACACACCAACGGGCTCCAAAGCTGCGCATGGGATAAGTTGTTTACTATCACCCTGTGATTTACTTAATCATCCTGCAATATCACCCTAGCATCAGATAGTTAGAAATTACACATTGTTGTCTTAAGGGTATTTAGTATGGGCATTTATGTGAGGTATAATAATAACGTACATGCATTTCCAAACTTTGTTACTGGCCTTGATATACACAAAACATAAGCAGAAATTCCAGCCTTGTCCTTCAGATGGGGACGTAAACAATGCAGTCACGTGTATTGAAGTTTTTATTCTCCGAGCATGTTAAAGATCTACGGCAGAGTTTCCGGATGCCTATGTTTCCTCCCTCACTCCCTCTGGCGTCTCTGAATAACCTAAACAACGTATGGATAAGCAGTTAAACAAAAGTCGAAAACAAATAGAAATAACTGTCATGATAATTGTTCAATCCCCCCTAATGATGAAGATTAATTCTGATACATTGTAATATTTGCCTGGAAGGCAGAAACTGTCTGTCTTTATCCATTATCCATCATTTTATCACATAGTGGACAGGTAGCAATATAATTACTGCATATTTTTGGTGACTACCTGCATAAAGCATGTCAGAAACTTCGGTGGTCACCTCTGGAGTGATTTTGTCATTTACTTGCGGACTTGTAGAGTAAGCTTCAAATGGACCAGTGGTCAGTGTTTTTAATATTCATAAAAGATAAATGGACCAATGTTTTTATTATTCATAAAAGATAAATGGATAAGAGCTCAGTGTTTTTAATATTCATAAAATATAAATGGACCAGTGCTCAGTGTTTTTAATATTCATAAAAGATAAATGGACCTCTGTTTATGATATTCATAAAAGATAAATGGACTAATATTTTTAATTTTTTTAAAAGATAAATGGACCAGTGCTCAGCGTCTTTAATACTCATGAAGGATAAATGGACCAATATTTTTATTATTCATAAAAGATAAATGGATTAGAGCTCAGTGTTTTTAATATTCATTAAAGATAAATGGACCGGTGATCAGTGCTTTTACTATTCATAACATATAGATGGATCCATAGTCAGTGTGTTTAATATTCATAAAATATAAATGGACCAGTGGTCAGTGTGTTTAATATTCATAAAATATAAATGGAGAAGTGGTCAGTGTGTTTAATATTCATAAAATATAAATGGACCAGTGCTCAGTGCTTTTTGTATTCCTATAAAAGATAAACTTTAATAAGTGGCAACTTTGGTAAACTTTTAGTTTATTGATTTAAATATTGATGGATATAATTGTTTGTTCTTGCTGTCATTTTGGATGTAGATTAATTACGTTATTATTTTGGATGTTCTGTTGGATGGAACCTGCAGTCATTGTTGCGTTTATTTAAATATAGATGCACTCGTGATATTTGGGCAGAACCATGCTTTTGCTTGTATGCAAGTTTGAACAATTCTTTTCATGATTTTTCTTTTTTAAACACTTTGATTAATTTTGTTATTACTTCTTATGTAGAATTTTCTTCATTTAATTATAGAAATTTAAACGCATGGTTAAAGTAATAATTATGTTAGACAAATTACAATGACATGTACTATGGTTGCCGAGTGACGGTGTAACTTAAGAAAAAAGAAAGCTTTAATTGATTGATCAGACTTTGATGTCATGGTTTATGTCGATTGATGATCGGTAATGTCTTCAGTTTATTGCTGCTATAGGAATTTATCTGGTTGGCTGGTTCACATGGTTAAGGTGGGAGTGATTCTGATCAACTCGTCTTTTGTATGGGGAGGTAAACTGTTGTTCCCGTGTATCGGAGCCTGTCCTCTGAGAACTTTAAAGAACGATAGGAATGTATTTGATAGTAAGAAGTACTCAATCTCTGGATTCTTATTTCTTGCATACCGGATAAGGCTATCCATGTTTTACATGGTCGATGGGAAGTCTTATCTTTATGGGTAAAGATAAAAGTCACGCAAACATCCGGTATGCAGGAAAACGTGCAAAAACGTAAGTAGCTGGCGGCGTCAACGCACAACATGTCTCTGATATACAAGAAAAAGAATCGTATCATGGGTATTCGGTTCAGATAGGGAATTCCAACCGTTGGTATAAGTGTTTTAATCGGAACCTCGGCAGAGCCTCGGTTTTGATAAAAACACATACCTCAGGTTGGAATTCCCAATCTTCACCGGATACCCATGAAAGATTCTTATATTATCCTTCCTCTCTCGTTAGAGTGGTTCTAAATATGTTGATGAGCCATTTAACAACAATAAATTCAATAACGTTAATTCTGATATTTACCAAAAATTGTTTTGTATATATAGGATGTGGATGATAAATGACAAATGATGGGACCTATGTTCTTGGAAGAACCAGAGGAATCATTCTCCCCTCCCACCACTGTGGGTTCGAATCCCACTGGGAGCTCGATTTGTCAAGTGTTAAAATGAAGATTCATACAGATGGCTAGAGGTATACAGTACTGGTTTTACCCAGGAAAAAGTGGGTGGTCTGCCTCCACTTCTAAAAATACATCGACCATCTTATAAAGCCTAAAATGTGCTGAAAATGGTGTAAAACACCATTAGACTAACCTAGAGGTGGGGTAATAGTATAGATGCATTAAAAACATCCCAGCTATCGATACTTGGCAATTTGAAAAGTTAATTTCGGTTAATTTTTAAGAGGAAAAAACTTGCAAATCAGTTTTGATTAGGAAATTTTGCTAGTTAATTAATGGAAAAGGCTTGCAAATCAATTTGTAATCAAAAATAACGGGACTCGGATTTAAAAAAATCAAGATTGCTGTATGCATTTTAAAACCTATAAATTGTGTTTTAGTGGAAAAAACTCTAGTATTTTAGAAAGTCTTCGGAAAATAAGATGCATGAAGTAAAAAATGGTAAAAATATGTTTCTTGTGCAGGCATGTGCAGGGCTTTTTCTCGGTGTCCCACGCGGCCGAAAAATGGACCCGTTCCCAATGCAAACTACACTGTAGTGTATTTTTTTCCCAGTTGTTGAGAAAAAAAGTCCCATTGTCAATTTTTTGTTGTTTTTTTGTTTAATGTATGTTGTACTGATACATCCCATATGTTACATATGCTGATCAATATAAGTGTAGTTTTTATTTAATATTTATTTAAGAGTGTTCCTAATTTTAGGCTTTTACCTCGCCCTAACTTATAAAATGTTGACTTAAACAAATCTCAGTTGGTCATTCTGATGTGGTTAAGTCACTCACCGGTCCCGGAGGGGGGTGGGTGGGTGGGGGGGAGGGGACTATAGGTTTGCACCTCGTCCTTCCGTCCGTCCTTCCAAATGATTGTCCGGGCCATATTTTCATTTTTATTTCGTACCAAAATAAGGTCACTGTGACCTTGACCTCTGACCTCTGTCATAGAAAATGCTTGTCCAGACCATATTTTTAATACTATAACACTTAGAGGTACCAAACTTGGTATGTGAATACATCTTGGTATAGTGGTGTGTCGTGTACCAAAATAAGGTCATTGTGACCTTGACTTTGATCTTCGACCTCCATCATAGTAAATGTCTGGAAAATGCTTGTCCGTTGGGGGACTATGGATTGCCCTGTAATTCTTGATGTTCTTGTTTGTCTTTAAAGTAAGACATAAATCTTTGTGATTAAACAGCAGAAATAAAGTTTGTCGACTGCCTGAAAGTAACATAAACTTTAGATTGCGGTCTAATAATGAATCAACGTGTAAATCCAAGGTTCCAATGTTTAACTATGGAAATATTACGGTGCACACATTTCTAACCCTGTCAAATTTTGCAGCAACATTATAAGCCACTTAATAATTAGACATTACAAGCCTCCAGTAATAATTAGACATTACAAGCCTCCAGTAATAATTTGACATTACAAGCCTGCAGTAATAATTAGACATTACAAGCCTCCAGTAATAATTAGACATTACAAGCCTCCAGTAATAATTAGACATTACAAGCCTCCAGTAATAATTAGGCATTACAAGCCTCCAGTAATAATTGGGCATTACAAGCCTCCAGTAATAATTTGACATTACAAGCCTCCAGTAATAATTAGACATTACAAGCCTCCAGTAATAATTAGACATTACAAGTCTCCAGGCAGTTTGTTTACAAAGTTATTGGTCTTTAAAGCATTTACACAAATTAATCCAAAAGAGGAAGTGAATTTTACCAATTCATGTCAACAAAATCATTCCATCCTAATAGCATGCTTTATCAAAATCACCTGGTAAGAATTGGGGTCAAGCAATATCACAATCAGGGTAAACCTATTTTTAATTCAAGAAATTCCCCTTGAAGCTATCAAAATTCCCCTTTACATATATCAATCAAAGTACTGCGTACTGAATGACGCTGTTCCTATAGTTAAGATTAAAGATTGTATGATTGTTATTGGCGAAATGATTCGTGTTATATGTTACTCACTTAACTGATAAATAGTCTCAACAAACTATTTAAGTTCTCAAATATTGTCACGTTACTAAATAAAGCTCTCAAATAGTTCTCAAATAGTTCTCAAATAGTTCAAGCTAACTATACAGTATGAATTACTCTCATGGTCAGATATCCCATATTCTCAATTATTTGAATACATGTTCTCACATTTCTAAACTCAAGTTCAAAAGTCTCAACAAACTATTACTGTTCTCCAATAAGGTTCTCCATCAGTTCTCAAATTTAATATTCTCATAAAACTATTACGGTTCTCAAATAATTCTCAAGTTGAAGATTCTAACAAAACATGTCCTCAAATATCAAATATATATTGGTATTCTCAATGTCAAATGTTCACAGAATCTGCAAAATATAAGAGATTCTCACAAATTAATAGAAATTAATATAATAATAATATCAATTCTGTACTATTATTCGATCAACTTAAAAAACTTCACACATTGAGTAAGAGAAACCCATCCCTGTCACAACAAAATTTCAAAATTCTATTATATTATGGGATATCGTCAACAATACAAAACAATTCCCTGTTTGGCAACACACTTCTGAATAATGATATTATGTGATGCGTCTGCACAAATCATAATACATACATACGTTAGTGTCTACTCGCAAGAGTTAAACTCAGTATGCAATGTTGTGAATTGAGCAAAATTAAATTCCATGTTGAGCAAATTTAAATTCCGTGTTTCTTCTTTCCTTAAAGGGACACACGGCAATCTTGAAGTAATTGAAATGGGTGTCTCGATTTATATATCCAGTATCATTTTTACTTTTACCCTGGTTACATTTAAATAAATCAAATTTTAAGTATTCACTATTTCGTCTTATTATACTATAAGTTTTAATATATTACTGGTGCAATAATATCAAAAATTAATAATAAGCAAAAACAAATGGCTTAATACAATTCTTATAATTAACATTAATGACTGAACAAATGCAATTTATGTAGAAAAACTAACGGGACGCCGCTAGTTTTTAAAAAATCAAGATTGCCGTGTGTCCCTTTAAGAAAAACGCGAAGAGCCAGACAGAAAAATAAGAATAATCCAAGTTAGAATACTGATGTAATGTGCATGTGTAAAATAAACAAAACCATGTTTGTTTTAATGTTGATTTTATACCAGCATACGTTACTTGTCCTCATGGACATCTGATTTTACATTATCATTCGAAGCGCAAAGGACCGTAACACGCAGTTTAGTGGGAAACCGTACATCGCAATATCTCGAACATTTTCTTGTACTGGTCTAGTCTTGGAAAATATGGTAACATCTGCATGGTGCGCTAAAATGATGTATCCGGTCTATGAGTGATAGCCTATGGCTGAAAACGATAATACCGTTTTCGCCAAAAAAACACTTCATAAATATGTCTTAACATGTAAAAAAATGCAGATATAGGTATAATAGAGAGAGGGAGGGCGGTTGTTCATTTAATAATGGTAAATTACACATCACATTTAATGCTGTCAAGAATGTCCCTTGTGCGCGCCCACATAAACTCTGTGCAGTTATGAAAATTCATGTAAAAGGTCTTTTGTTTTGATCGTCAACTGTTTTTAGTTCTACTGGCCAAGGTCTAGCAGAACTTATGGGATTGTGAGTTGTCCGTCGTCCGTCATCTGTCGTCTGTTAACTTTTACCTCAAGATGATAGGGCCTTCATTTTTCATCTGATCTTTACCAAGATCATTAATATCATTGAAAGCTCGGACAAGTTCGAAAACCAGCCAGATCGGACCAGTAACAGCAGAGTTTTGGCCCTTTAAAGGTTTTTGGTACACAAAAATTTTCCGGGCTAGTTCTCCTGAAGCCCTTGCTGGATTTCAATGAAACTTGACAAGGATGATCAGTATCAAGCCTAGTTGTGCATATCGTTGCCATATTTTGCCATATTCCAGTTGAATTATTTTTGGCAGAGTTATGGCCCTTTAAAGGTTTTAATACACAAACTTTGTCCAGATTAGTCTCTTCTGAACTCCTTGTCAGATTTCAAAGAATCTTGGCTGGGATGATCAGTGACAAGCCTGGTTGCACCTGTCATTGCCATGTTCTGGTTGAATGAATTTTGGCAGAGTTGTGAGTACTTAAAGGTTTTAATACACTAACTTTGTACAGACTAGTTCTCCTTAACCTCTGACTAGATTTCAACGAAACTTGGCAGGGTCCGATCAACCAAGCCTATCATGGCCATGTTCCGGTTGAATGATTACTTACATATTTATGACCACTTATACATAAGTTTTATCTTTAGCTAGTAGAGCGTCCACAAACCCTCTAGGGCCTCTTGTTTTTTCTCTCAAAATGGTGGCAACTTCCATATCCGTTTCAACAGAATCTTCAAATGATCACATCTCCTTTATTTATCATCCGATAATCTCCTTTGTTTATCATCCGATTTTGATAATTCTTTCACCCTTATTCAAGTTTTACAGAACTCTCAATAATACTGGGCCCAGTTGTTTTGGCTGTGTCGCTACATTCCCTGAATGATTCTGAATAAATAATTTGAGACGCTACTACTGTTGCAAAGCTTGATACAAACTTCAAGATTGCCATGTGTCCCTTTAATTAACCATCTGACCTTTACTTGCATTTTGTCTGTTATGTCATCCATCTATCAGAAAGCGTGTGAATGTATACCTAGAGATTGTATAATTATCATTACTTATACATTTATTTCATCCTTCAGCTCAATTTTTGTACCAAACCTGTTTTCTACAAATAAAATGATTTAAATTATTTTGCACCTACGAAAGATCTAAAAAGTACCTATTGCTAAATCTACAGATTAGTTTTTGTACCAAACCTCTTTTGACTAGAATTAAAATGCACCTACGGTAGATCTAACAAGTATTACTAAATGGCCCAGTCATCATAATTAATGAATTAGGTTACTTACTCATTGTCTTGTGATATAACTCTGGAGGAAAGATCGAGTGAGGGGACCCTTTGACATTGCACTAAGCATCTTGGTTGACAACTATATCGTACTTGTGGTGTGGTATGGTTTAATCACAGGGTGACACAGTGTTTGAGGAAAGCATTACTATCGTTTTGCTTTTTTTGTGGTAGCACTTAAAGTGCAAAATTGTGACAGGAAAAATAAACTTAGGAAGAAGTGGTCAGATAGAGGTGTACTACTATAGGAGAGATGATTGTGGATTTAATTATTTTGAACTGATGATCTTGGAAAAGTTAAAATATCATTTTACAAGTTTATTATTGTACAGTTATGGTTATGGATAAGTTATGAATGAATGCTAGTGTTATTGTGCGCTTAATGCAATAATTAAGGTAATATACATTGAATGGTTCAGGATGAAAACATGTCTGTATTTTATCAGATATTAGCATAAAATGTTCGAATGAGCTGGAAAAGTAAATGTTGAGTGATTCGTCATGATAGAAGTTCGATGTTGTGCTTTGGTGATCTTTTGTGTGGAATAGGGTTTAATCTCGATGGTAGTATGTTCTAAAAATAAAATGAAACGGTCGATGATTTCTGACAAACAGTTCATTGCTTAATATATATACAAAAATATAGGTATATTATGTGGGGCATCATCTCGAGTGGGTTACACAATATATGATGTCACTGTGATTTAGCCAAGAATATATCCCTATTCTTTGGATCTGGTAATACCTGCACATTCAAGTTGGACATTTGATTGTGCATGCTCTTGCAAAATTTGGATTTTCCATGTTAATCATGCGTTAGAACTCTGGAACTCTCATTGCGTTATATCGGTACCTATACTATGTTGTGTTTTGGTTGTGTTGATTATTTGAATCTGGAAATACACATTCAAGTTGAACATTTAATTGATGATGCTTGCTCTTAATGCAACATTTGGACATCTCTCATTGTGTTATATCAACTGGCTTATGAGTGTTGTACTGCAATTTTGTACTTTGAATGAGGTTTGGATAATTAAGACATGGATTATTTAAGAAATTTGTGAATTTTTTTTAACTGATGAATCTTTGAATATTATAAAATTATTTTACAATTGTTTGTTGTACAGATTAGTTATTAATAAGTGATAACTGTTATTATTGCATTCCAATATTGTAATATACTTTAAATGGTTCAGGATGAAAACATCTGATATTTGTATAATTCTATATCAAACAGCAGCTAGTATAAAATGTGTTTGAAATGAGATGGACAAGTTTTAAGTTTTCATTAAAGTGATTCGGCATTAGAGAAGGTCTATGTTGTGTTTTGGTTTTGTGTAATTCTTTGGATCTGGAAAACTACATTCAAGTTAAACGTTTGATGGTGACATGCTCTTGCACTATTTGGATTGTTACCGGAGGGGCTACAGTTTTGCTCGATGTCCGTCATTTCATCATTCGCCGACCAAGTCTTGTCCAGGCTATAACTTCCTTATTTATCAGGTTCCAACAGTAGTATACAGAAATGTACGCCACTATTAGGCAATGTGTAGGGCCAAAATCCAGGTCAGTACCTTTACGGTCAAGGTCACTCGGTTTTTTGAAGGTTATTGCTATAAATTTGTTGCCCAGCTTCAACTTCTATATCTATCTTGCAATTCCAATAACATTATGCACAAATGTTCACCACCATGAGACGCTGTATTGTGACATCCAAATTCTTACCTTCAAGGTCACACTAAAACTTGGCAGGTGTGTTTAGGGCAGTGAGGGGCTAATGCATGTGTACATTTTTCCCGCTTGCACCCATTGTGGCTGCCTGGTGGCCATAACATTTTATTTTTTCTATTTTATTTAAATAGGTAGTTAAAATGGTAGAAGACTCGTAATTCGTGAATTTGCTTGAAAGGGACTTGTTATTGGTGAATTTGCTTGTAAGGGAATTGTAATTCGTGAATTTGCTTGTAAGGGAATCGTAATTCGTGAATTTGCTTGTTTATGTTGATTATCAGGCGTTGCAACTTCAGGGAAACAGATGAGCACTTGCCCAGTCGCCCATGGCGAGTAAAAAATGACCTGGGCGACTAAAGTTTGACTTTCACGCGCTCAGGTGGCGACCAAAAATATTCAAATCCAAACACCGGCAAGGGAGGTAATTCATTGAAAACAAACATTGAAGTTAGAGGATTTCTACCCGCACTTTTTATTTAGTCCTGTGAACTACATACTTCTGGCTGAAATAAATAGACAAACCCTGAACTAATAATAATAAAACAAACTTTTGTTTTTATTTTCACAACAGTTTGTTGACTCTCATTTTCACTGCGAAAACAAGACAATGTTCGAGATGTTGCAATGTACGGTTTCCCACAAAACTGCGTGTTACGGTCCTTTGCGCTTCGAATGATAACGTAAACTCATATATCTATAAGGACAAGTAACATTTGCTGGTATAAAATCAACATTAAAACAGACATGGTAGTGTTTATTTTACACAACATCATAAAAATTACATCATTATTGTGTTATAATTTGAAGGGTCAATCATTAGGTTGCACTTCCTGTTTTTGGATATTCTAAATTGCGGCGTTTTTGATTATAAAATGCGGCGTTTTTTATTATAAAATGCGGCGCTTTTAGAATTCGTCATTAATATGGCAGAGAATATTGTTGATAGAAAGGTATCATATATTTATGAAGTGTATGTTAATATAATTTATTTATAACAAAATAAAACATTAATTTAATAATATATTTTTCATCCCTGAACTTGCTGCTTTGTATCAATTGGTGTACTGTTTATACTGCAATTTATTACTTTTAATTACCCTTGTGTGCATGATTTTGATATTTTAGACTAGGAATGAGGTAATTTGTGGCTTTATTTGATATTTTAGACTAGAAATGAGGTAATTTGTGGCTTAATTTTATGAGTTTTTAATAGAATGTGGAGATTTTATAGCTGATACAATAATTATATACATTATATTTGTGTATAATTAAGGGCTCATTATTAATTTAATAGTAGTTTATTGACTCAATATCATCACTCATTATAAGTTATTTAGAGCCACCCCAGAGAGACGGGGAAGGATAAACAGGAATCTGAGAACATTGCCCTACTCTTACTATCGAAAGATTCCTATGGTTCTTTAATATGATCCGGTGTAGGTGTCTGAGCATTATTTAAATGGTATATATACAAAGGTATAGGCACATTATGTCGGACATTGTGTTGAGATGTTAACATAATGATAGCCCAGATTTATCCCTATTCGATTGTAATAAACATTAAAATAGTCCCACACACTGTTTTTTATCAGAGATCGTGATACACAGCTTGTAGTTTTATAGATCAGGGGATTTTTCTCCATGTTTATCAGGAAGAAGTTAAATATTCTTGATAAATTTTAAAATAACAAGATAAGAGGAGGAAAAACATAGTATGAGAGGATGACTTATATAATGTTCAGTTTATTTTGAAGAACTTGACACTGTTTTGTGTTTATCACAACAGAAAAATATGGCTGATACATAATCTGCATGGATTGATAGTCGGGTAGAGTCCCCATAAACTGTTGTAGCGTTGACATTGACATTAGGTCCCTACTTCATGCACCCTCGGTAGTTCTGTTGATAAGGTCTTAAGCATTAGAGCTGCAGGCCTATGCACACAGGGTTTTCTCCTTGATGTTGGCCTGTATGATTAGAAACTTTCCCTCATCTCATCTCCCTTAGAGGTTGCTGTTCCATAAAATGCCATTTCATTAAATTTAATTTTTCTCAGTGTACATGTTCAGAGCATCTCCATGGCCAAGGGGTTAACAACGTTGTGTTGTAAACCTTCTCATCTCTCACTGCTACAGGTTCGAATCCCACTGGGAGCTCGACTTGTGTGTCGATTCTTACGGATGGTGGGAGGTGTACAGTACTGGTTCTACTCAGGAAAGGTCTCCAACACAAACAAATCGACCGTCATATATATCCTAACATGTGTTGAAAATGACGTAAAATGCCATACAAACAAAAAACATGTTCAGATTACAGTTTTCTTTTCACACTGCATCTTGGAGTGACTCTAAAACTTATAATCTAAAAATTGTGGTGATTTGAGTTTATAGGTTCTGGTTGATGTCACACAAACGTGCATCTTGCAGAAATCAAGTGAAAATATACAGTGACATAAAACTGTTTTGATGACATCATAAATGTATCACATGACCTGTATCACATGACCATAAAACATGTGTCCATGTCAACTGCACATGTTTATCAAGATGTTTTTGTCACAATTTTGTCAAGTTGTCCCTCTCTTTTGCATGTAATAGACATGAAAACTGTGTTTCAGAATCAACCCTAGATTGTTCTGAAATGCGCTGGCAAAATTCTATGGTTCTGTTCACATGGCATAAGATTCACTCACATATGGTTATTCAATTTGGTATTATCGTAATGTTTTTTATGAAAGCTAACAACAAATATCTCAAAATACAATCCATTCATTTTTGGCTAAAACAGCTAGCTGTTTACCATTATATGTTTATATACGATCACAGAAATACAATGATCAATGGTGCACACAGAAACACAGTGATCTAAAGTGCTCACAGAAGCACAATGATCTAAAGTGCTCACAGAAGCACAATGATATAAAGTGCTCACAGAAGCACAATGATATAAAGTGCTCACAGAAGCACAATGATATAAAGTGCACAGACATAAGCACAGTGATCTAAAGTGCTCACAGAAGCACAGTGATCTAAAGTGGCCATAGAAGCACAATGATCTAAAGTGCCCACAGAAGCACATTGATATATGGTGCACAGACATAAGCACAGTGATCTAAAGTGCTCACAGAAGCACAGTGATCTAAAGTGCTCACAGAAGCACAGTGATATAAAGTGAGCACAGAAGCACATTGATCTTAAGTCCTCACAGAAGCACAGTGATCTAAGTCCTCACAGAAGCACAGTGCTCTAAAATGAGCACAGAAGCACAGTGATCTAAAGTGCTCACAGAAGCACATTGATCTAAAGTGAGCAAAGAAGCACAGTGATCTCAGTGTTCACAGAAGCACAGTGATCTGAGTGCTCACAGAAGCACAGTGATCTAAAGTGAGCAAAGAAGCACAGTGATCAAAGTGTTCACAGAAGCACAGTGATCTAAATGCTCACATAAGCACAGTAATCTAAGTGCTCACAGAAGCACAGTGATCTAAAATGAGCACAGAAGCACAGTGATCTAAAGTGCCCACAGAAGCACATTGATATATGGTGCACAGACATAAGCACAATGATCTAAAGTGCTCACATAAGCACAGTGATCTAAAGTGTTCACAGAAGCACAGTGATCTAAAGTGCTCACAGAAGCACCGTGATCTAAGTGCTCACAGAAGCACAGTGTTCTAAGTGCTCACAGAAGCACAGTGATCTAAAATGAGCACAGAAGCACAGTGATCTAAAGTGCTCACAGAAGCACAATGATATAAAGTGCTCACAGAAGCACAATGATATAAAGTGCTCACAGAAGCACAATGATATAAAGTGCACAGACATAAGCACAGTGTCTAAAGTGCTCACAGAAGCACAGTGATCTAAAGTGGCCATAGAAGCACAATGATCTTAAGTGCCCACAGAAGCACATTGATATATGGTGCACAGACATAAGCACAGTGATCTAAAGTGCTCACAGAAGCACAGTGATCTAAAGTGCTCACAGAAGCACAGTGATCTAAAGTGAGCACAGAAGCACATTGATCTTAAGTGCTCACAGAAGCACAGTGATCTAAGTGCTCACAATAGCACAGTGCTCTAAAATGAGCACAGAAGCACAGTGATCTAAAGTGCTCACAGAAGCACATTGATCTAAAGTGAGCAAAGAAGCACAGTGATCTCAGTGTTCACAGAAGCACAGTGATCTAAGTGCTCACAGAAGCACAGTGATCTAAAGTGAGCAAAGAAGCACAGTGATCAAAGTGTTCACAGAAGCACAGTGATCTAAATGCTCACATAAGCACAGTGATCTAAGTGCTCACAGAAGCACAGTGATCTAAAATGAGCACAGAAGCACAGTGATCTAACGTGCCCACAGAAGCACATTGATATATGGTGCACAGACATAAGCACAATGATCTAAAGTGCTCACATAAGCACAGTGATCTAAAGTGTTCACAGAAGCACAGTGATCTAAAGTGCTCACAGAAGCACCATGATCTAAGTGCTCACAGAAGCACAGTGTTCTAAGTGCTCACAGAAGCACAGTGATCTAAAATGAGCACAGAAGCACAGTGATCTAAAGTGCTCACAGAAGCACAGTGATCTAAAGTGCTCACAGAAGCACATATATCTAAAGTGCTCACAGAAGCACATTGATCTAAAGTGAGCAAAGAAGCACATTGATCTAAGTGTTCACAGAAGCACAGTGATCTAAAGTGCTCACAGAAGCACAGTGATCTAAAGTTCTCACAGAAGCACAATGAGTTAAAGTGTTTACAGAAGCACAGTGATCTAAAGTGCTCACAGAAGCACATTGATCTAAAGTGGGCAAAGAAGCACATTGATCTAAGTGTTCACAGAAGCAAAGTGATCTAAAGTGCTCACAGAAGCACAGTGATTTAAAATGAGCACATAATCGCAGTGATCTATGGTTTACACAGAAGCACAGTGATCAGAAGTGTTCACAGAAGCACATTGATCTAAAATGAGCACATAATCACAGTGATCTATGGTTTACACAGAAGCACAGTGATCTAAAGTGAGCAAAGAAGCACAGTGATCTAAGTGTTCACAGAAGCACAGTGATCTAAGTGCTCACAGAAGCACAGTGATCTAAAGTGAGCAAAGAAGCACAGTGATCAAAGTGTTCACAGAAGCACAGTGATCTAAATGCTCACATAAGCACAGTGATCTAAGTGCTCACAGAAGCACAGTGATTTAAAATGAGCACAGAAGCACAGTGATCTAAAGTGCCCACAGAATCACATTGATATATGGTGCACAGACATAAGCACAATGATCTAAAGTGCTCACATAAGACAGTGATCTAAAGTGTTCACAGAAGCACAGTGATCTAAAGTGCTCACAGAAGCACCGTGATCTAAGTGCTCACAGAAGCACAGTGTTCTAAGTGCTCACAGAAGCACAGTGATCTAAAATGAGCACAGAAGCACAGTGATCTAAAGTGCTCACAGAAGCACAGTGATCTAAAGTGCTCACAGAAGCACATTGATCTAAAGTGCTCACAGAAGCACATTGATCTAAAGTGAGCAAAGAAGCACATTGATATAAGTGTTCACAGAAGCACAGTGATCTAAAGTGCTCACAGAAGCACAGGGATCTAAAGTTCTCACAGAAGCACAATGAGTTAAAGTGTTTACAGAAGCACAGTGATCTAAAGTGCTCACAGAAGCACATTGATCTAAAGTGGGCAAAGAAGCACATTGATCTAAGTGTTCACAGAAGCACAGTGATCTAAAGTACTCACAGAAGCACAGTGATTTAAAATGAGCACATAATCGCAGTGATCTATGGTTAACACAGAAGCACAGTGATCAGAAGTGTTCACAGAAGCACATTGATCTAAAATGAGCACATAATCACAGTGATCTATGGTTTACACAGAAGCACAGTGATCTAAAGTGCTCACATAAGCACAGTGACCAGAAGTGTTCACAGAAGCACAATGATCTAAAGTTTTTACAGAAGCACAATGATCTAAAATGCTCACAGAAGCACAGTGATCTAAAGTACTCACAGAAGCACAGTGATTTAAAATAAAATATAACTACAATTAATAAAGAAGAGTGTCTGCTTTTGAATGCATTCATTGAACCATCGCTGCAGTATGACTAAGGTTGTTCACATCATGTTTATGTTCACTGATTCCATTTCCAATTTAACATATATTTTCGAACCAGATAAAACTTCATTTCTGCATGGAAATACGATCCACGGAGCATACTTTAGACAGGAAGGACTCACTCGCTCTTACACTCTCTCATATGAAATAATGATATATCATGCATTATGTTATTTCTAATAAAGAAAAGCAATTTCTCTCAATTAAGGAAATGATCAATTTAGAACCAAGAGGACACAGTCAGTCATCATGTACCGGTAATCGTTATACATTATGTCATTGTGACAGTTAATGACAGATGGTGCAGTTTACATGTTTTAAATGCTGTGTGTCTGTAAGTATACCGAGGGAAAAAAGTTTAGCAAGTTATTGTTGCACCCTGGAAATAATAACTTTTTGGCTACTGCCATAGACACAATATTTTATTAAACATGCATCAATAACAATCGAACATCCTAATGACGTAAAGAATAAATGAACGTAGGGGTCAAGCCCATAAAGTCCCAAAATGTCAGTATATCTTGTATACAGTATTATTTCATCTAAAAAACTTGTCTATTTAGGTTATCTGATGACTACTGTAAGGGCACATGCATAAAAACATTATTGTGGCAATTGTTTTTCCTTAATTGGGAAAATATAGAGGTTTTTATGCTCCCTAAGGGTGGCATATAGTAGTCGCACTGTCTGTCCGTTCGTGACTGTTCGTCGGCGTTTGTCTGTACAATCATGTCCGCTTCATAACTCTGACAATAATGGACGTATTTTCAAATAACTTTGCACAATTGCTCGCCACAACAAGACGACGTGTCGCGCACAAAATCCAGGTATTTGGCTCCAAGGTCAAGGTCACACTTAGAGGTCAAAGCAAAGTGCTTTCGTGTCCGGTTAATAACTCTGACATTCATGGACAGGTTTTCAAATAACTTGTGTCCAGTCAGTATCTTTGGCATTCCTGGACGGATTGGCGCAAGTGCTCAGCAAACCAGACGACATGTCAGGCACAAAATCCAGGTCTGTCGCTCCAAGGTCAAGGTCACACTTAGCTGGCAAAGGTCAAATCATGTCCGGTCAATAACTGGCATTTCTTGACGGATTTTGAATTAACTTGGCACAAGTGCTCACCACAACAACATGATATGTCACGCACAAAATCCAGGTCCGTGGCTTCAAGGTCAAGGTCACACATAGGACAAAGGTCAAATCGTGTCCAGTCAATAACTCTGGCATTCCTGGACGGATTTTCAAATTACTTGGCACAAGTGCTCACCACAATAAGACGATGTGTCGAGCACAAATCCAGTTCTGTGGCCCCAAGGTCAAGGTCACACTTAGAGGTCAAAGGTCAAATTGTGTGAGAAAATAACTCTGGAATTCCTGGATGGATTTTCAAATAACTTGTTTTAATTATTTATTTAAAAAAAAAAAAATCATTTATTTCTTACTTTTTTTTTGAATTTTGGTTTTTAAATTTGATTTTTTTTTTTTTGTTAATGTTGGTTTCATATTGCTCCAAGGTCACACTAACAGGTCACTTCGGGGGCATTTGTCACTTACTGTGACATTTCTTGTTCAATGGGGAAGTGGTCAGAATTGCGGCCCCACTTATGAAGGCCTTGGTAAAATTGTGCCTGTAATTTAACACACAATTGTTTTTAGCTCTACTGATCAGAGATCAGCAGAGCTTATGCCGTGGTGCGGCGTCCGTCGTCCGTCCGTCCGTCCGTCTGTCTGTCCGTCTGTCCGTCTGTCCGTTAACTTTTTTTTTGTAGCGACTACTCCTCTGAAACTACTGAATAGATTTTCATGAAACTTTACAGAAATGTTGCCCATGAAGTCTAGTTGATCCTAGCAAAAATTCATGTAGATGTGAAATCCAAGATGGCCGCCAAATCTAAAAATAGGTTTTTAAAAAACAAGTTTGTAGCGACTACTTCTTGAAAACTCTAAGGGATATTGCTATGGGACGTTTTCTAAAATTATCAGCATGACATGATGTTGGTCCTTGTCGAAAATCGTTTTGATTCGACGTTAAACATGGCTGCCAGTGGCCATCTTTGTTTACATAGAGTTATATAATGAAAACTTGTAGCGACTACTCCTCTGAAACTACTTGACGGATTTTCATGAAACTTCACAGGAATGTTGCTCTTGATGTCTTATTGATCCTAGCAAAATTTCAGGTTGGCCGAAAATTCAAGATGGCCGCCACGGCTAAAAATAGATTTTTAAAAAATAAGTTTGTAGCGACTACTTCTTGAAAACTATAAGAGATATTGATATGGGACTTTTTCTAAAATGATCAGCATGACATGATGTTGGTCCTTGTCGAAAATCGTTTTGATTCGACGTTAAACATGGCTGCCAGCGGCCATCTTTGTTTACATAGAGTTATATAATGAAAACTTGTAGCGACTACTCCTCTAAAACTACTTGACGGATTTTCATGAAACTTCACAGGAATGTTGCTCTTGATGTCTAATTGATCCTAGCAAAATTTCAGGTTGGCCGGAAATTCAAGATGGCCGCCACGGCTAAAAATAGATTTTTAAAAAATAAGTTTGTAGCGACTACTTCTTGAAAACTATAAGAGATATTGATATGGGACTTTTTCTAAAATTATCAGCATGACATAATGGTTATCCGAGTCGAACATTATTTTGATTCGACGTTAAACGTGGCTGCCTGTGGCCATCTTTGTTTACATAGAGTTATATAATGATAACTTGTAGCGACTACTCCCCTGAAAATACTTGACGGATTTTCATGAAACTTCACACGAATGTTGCTCTTGGTGTCTAATTGATCCTTGCAAAATTTCAGGTCGGCCGGAAATTCAAGATGGCCGCCATGGCTAAAAATAGATTTTCAAAATACAAGTTTGTAGCGACTACTTCTTGAAAACTATAAGTGATATTGATATGGGACTTTTTCTAAAATGATCAGCATGACATGATGGTTATTCAAGTCGAACATTATTTTGATTCGACGTTAAACATGGCTGCCAGTGGCCATGTATGTTTACATAAGAGTTATATAATGATAACTTGTAGCGACTACTCCTCTGAAACTACTTGACGGATTTTCATGAAACTTCACCTGAATGTTGCTCTTGATGTCTAATTGATCTTAGCAAAATTTCAGGTCAGCCAGAAATTCAAGATGGCCACCATGGCTAAAAATAGATTTTAAAAAATAAGTTAGTAGCGACTTCTACTTGAAAACTATAAGAGATATTGATATGGGACTTTTTCTAAAATGATCAGCATGACATGATGGTTATCCGAGTCGAACATTATTTTGATTCAATGTTAAACATGGCTGTCAGTGGCCATCTTTGTTTACATAGAGTTATATAATGAAAACTTGTAGCCACTACTCCTCTGAAACTACTTGACGGATTTTCATGAAACTTCACAGGAATGTTGCTCTTGATGTCTAATTGATCCTAGCAAAATTTCAGGTTGGCCGGAAATTCAAGATGGCCACCACGGCTAAAAATAGATTTTCAACAAGTTTGTAGCGACTACTTCCTGAAATCAAAATCAATCAGTAGAGCTTCAAGGTCATTGACCTCTTGTTTACTATGTCACCTGTACACCTGTACCATATAAGTATTTAACACATACACAAAAATAATTACTATGTCACCTGTAAACCTTTACCACGTCCCTTCAGCGTGTTATATAAAATATTTTTGTTTATAAATAATCATTCATCCCTCTCACATCTTTCATTTCCTCCAATGTCAGATCCCTGCAACACAAGCCTTGCAAACATGGGTCATTACTGATACATTATTCCTTCAGTCACCTGCACATGCATTGGGTGTGGTTAACATGATGCAAACCATATGCACAAGTTATTGTACCTGTTACAGCAAATGTCTGATCCATCATTCACTTTGTCAGTCCAGTCCCAAATAACATGTTCACCAAACTCACTATAATAATTTTATTTGTGGAAAGTATGGGAAAGCATTTGATTCATGATGTTTATGTTGTTGGGCAGTTACTTCCTCTTGTTCTGGGTGCAGCTATTTATTTGTTTTCATGAAGAAAAAAACAAGAATGGACTTGAAGGTTTCAGATGTAAATGTGTCCATGTGTATGATTTGTAATGCTATTCAGTTCATTTTATCTTTGTTTTCCTCTAGGGTGTCTGATTTCGAGGTTTTTAACATAGCCTGTAATCTGCTAGGATTGCAGAGCTACCATATTTCCCGAAATATTAGCGCCCGGGCACTATGCAAAATGCACTCTTGTAATAAAATTATGCTCTTGTATTATTTTTTTTATTGAATTTTTATTTGTTTGTTTTTATTTATTTATGTATGTTGTGTTTTTTTAAGTTGGATATGGGGTGTGGGGAGAGGGGGAGTGGGGTTCAGTTGCTACCGTTAAGGGATGCGCTCTTATTCTTGGAAATACGGTGTATAATAACAATCCATTAGATGCTACACAAGGTTATGGTTTCTTTCTGTTTTTCCGATTATTGTCTTAATACCACGATTGCTGGTGTCAAGATGAAGGCATCCGAAATGTAAAATGTTTGCATTAAAACTGGTAATTGAGTATTTTTTGTTGGATTTTTTTAGCTCTACTGATCAGAGATCAGCAGAGCTTATGCCGTGGTGCGGCGTCCGTAGTCCGTCTGTCCGTCTGTCTGTCCGTAAACTTTTATTTGTAGCGACAACTCCTCTGAAACTACTGGATGGATATTCATGAAACTTTACAGAAATGTTGCCCATAAAGTCTAGTTGATCCTAGCAAAAATTCATGTTGATGTGAAATCCAAGATGGCCACCAAAGCTAAAAATAGAGTTTTAAAATACAAGTTTGTAGCGACTACTTCTTGAAAACTATAAGTGATATTGAAATGGGACTTTTTCTAAAATGATCAGCATGACATGATGTTGATCCTTGTCAAAAATCGTTTTGATTCAATGTTAAACATGGCTGCCAGCGGCCGTCTTTGTTTACATAGAGTTATATAGTAAAAACTTGTAGCGACTACTCCTCTGAAACTACTTGGCGGATTGTCATGAAACTTTACAGGAATGTTGCTCTTGATGTCTAATTGATCCTAGCAAAAGTTCAGATCTGCCAGAAATTCAAGATGGCCGTCACAGCTAAAAATAGATTTTTAAAAAATAAGTTTGTAGCGACTACTTCTTGAAAACTATAAGTGATATTGATATGGGACTTTTTCTAAAATGATCAGCATGACATGATGTTGATCCTTGTGGAAAATTATTTTGATTCGACATTAAACATGGCTGCCAGTGGCCATCTTTGGTTACATAGAGTTATATAGTGAAAACTTGTAGCGACTACTCCTCTGAAACTACTTGACGGATGTTCATGAAACTTCACAGGAATGTTGCTCTTGATGTCTAGTTGATACTAGAAAAATTTCAGGTCGGCCGGAAATTCAAGATGGCCGCCACAGCTAAAAATAGATTTAAAATAAATAAGTTTGTAGCGACTACTTTTTCAAAACTATAAGAGATATTGATATGGGACTTTTTCTAACATGATCAGTATGACATGATGTTGGTCCTTGTCGAAAATCGTTTTGATTTGACGTTAAACATAGCTACCAGCGGCCATCTTTGTTTACATAGAGTTATATAATGAAAACTTGTAGCGACTACTCCTCTGAAACAACTTGACGGATTTTCATGAAACTTCACATGAATGTTGCTCTTAATGTCTAATTGATCCTAGCAAAATTTCAGGTCAGCCGGAAATTCAAGATGGCCGCCACGGTTAAAAATAGATTTTCAAAAAACAAGTCTGTAGCGACTACTTCCTGAAATCAAAATCAATCAGTAGAGCTTCAAGGTCATTGACCTCTTGTTTTCATAATGATGCATTTTTCATATTTATTGAAAGTGGTTTAAAAAAATGGTTGATTTTCCATCGTGCTTGGAGTGCGTATGTCTCATAACATAATTTGTTTGAATTTACCAACAATTAAATGAAACATTGTAAGTCTTAAATAGCTTAACCTTATTGATATATGTTTTATAAATGTACAGTATAGGACTCCCAGTGTTTGAATTAATGAACATGAACAGTTTAAATTGCTGACATTCATGCAGAGCTGCATTTTGACTCCTGCAACTTTAAAATGTCATTCTAAATATAAAAGGTTTTAATAGTTAGGATAGAACACATCCTTGAAAATCTAAAATTCTGAAATTCTGATAAGAGTCGTTATCTAAAATAACAGGAGGAGGAAATTATGTGACTGTTATTTAGGATTCTGTAGTAACCGTGTGCAAAACTGTGTGTGCAAAATTGACTACAAGAGTGCATGAGGCTGCAGCACAAAACTGTGACAATATGTTGGATATCGCTAAAGAGGCGTCAGATATGGCGTCTAAACTGTACGCAATTGTGAATAAAGGGAACAGGAGAACGGGGTCAGACACTACCTTAGCTATCAGGCCTAGTAAAAAACGTACCACAGTGTACAGAAGGAGCGATAAGAGGAAGACAGAAACAGGTAGGAAGAATTTAGCGATGGAGTTATTTTAGATTATAACAACAAATTGTATTTACACAAGGGACTTGGTATGGTTATAGTACATAATTATGCAGCCCCTTTTATGCATTCAATTCATGTGTTTTTTTCCAAATTAGTATAAATATATAGTGTTTGTTGTTGAATGATTAGGCCAAATGTCCTCTAGTGGTATATAGGGCGTCGGACTACAGATCGAAAGGTCACGGGTTAGAACCTTGCTGTGGCCATGTCATTTATCATTGAGCAAGGTACTTAATCCACATTGCTTAGTCCTGGCACTACCCAGGAAGCCATTGAGAGGGATTAATATAAATTGAAAGAACTTGTTTCCCAATCGATGTAAATTAAATATGTTTAAACTAACTACTGAAACAGTTCTGCTACCTATTTTGTGGCTTTTTTTCTGAAATATCTGGAAAATGCATGCACATTACCCTTTTTAGAAAATATAAATGACTTTGAATTTCAGTTCTGCCAGCATTTCAATTCTGTGACATTTCAGTATAGCTTCAAGTATGATTGGTTCAATTATTTGCAGAAAACAATAAACATGATAAATGAAAACAGTAATTAATTAATGGCAGGGCTGCAATTATGACTTTTCAATCGCAGACCAATTTCTGAACACATGGGCAGTCCATGGTGTCCAAAACAGTCTAATATTGTTGTTTAGAATTAATTGTTAAAGATTATAAAGAAACTAAAAACTCAATCACGATAATGTAAATGTTGAAAACTTCTTTTTATATAACTATTAGAAAATAACTTAATGTGCAAGTAAGTATTCATAATTTTCCATTGCAGAGATGTTGAGATTTTATTTTATTTTCAGTAGGTGATAATATTTGTGTTACTCGGTTTTTATCCTTAGGTTCTATAGTAAAATAAAAATCTTTGGCAGAGTAAAAAGACGATAATTTTCAAGATTTTGATTTTAAAAGATACATAATATATTGCATCAATATGCATGAATATGCATGAAATATTCAAGGTTTTAAAAGATTCACATTGTAGATACCTTAATTTTAACAATAAACTTGGTTGAACATCAAGGACAAAGGCCGAGTTTCCAGAATGTATTTGTATGTCTTATTTCTGGTCACTGGTCAGTTATTTTGATGATGCTCTATCAAAATTATGAATTTAGTACCTTTTATTTTTTTTAACGAGTTCTCTGACAGTGGTAAAAGCCCTGGACAAAACAGGGATTTGTGACCCGATGCTAAAAAATGTAAAAAGAAATATAGTCTCATAATCTCATAAATTCTTTAAAAAAAAAGTTTGGTAACTGCCTTTTTAGTGAGCAGGTCAGCACAGCAACCCAACAATTTGTTCAGGATATAACATATATGCATATAACTTACGCTCCTGTCTTAGTTATAACAAATTGTTTTCAACCATTAACAGATTTGCTGAAGCTGTTGAGATTTTACTTTAACACCAAATTCTAAACAAAATGAAATAAGACTGTTCGAAGTCGATCACAGCACAGACATATTGATATTAATTGTTATTAGGTCTGTGATCATAGCTACAATAGGTTCAAAGATTGACATTCCTGATGAAGAATTAACACAATACTTATTAACAGCTTTCTTTACATTAAGGGTGCCCTCTGGTGAATATCAGAACAGTAAGAATTTTTAATTTCCCTGTTTTTTATGAAGACTAACATATTACTAGTTAGTTTCTGGAAAAAAAATGATGGGTCGGTGATATAACTTTTTCGCAAAATTAATCTTTAATAATACACTCTCACAGTGTGGTTTTAAATTCTGAATCAGCTGAAAATTGTGTATGGCAACTTATATGTGTGTAGTGTGGTTTGCAGAACAGGTATCGATTTTCCGTCTTTTTTAATGTAATAGTTCATACTTTAGGCTGAAAAATTAAGAGTTGTGGTATTTTTATCACCATCTGAACAATTAATACATCCCTTGTCATTACCCAACCCAGTTTACTATAAATTGCATTTTTAAATTTGTGATAAATCATTTTTTCATGATAAAGGAACAGTTAACTTTTTGAGATATTTTGTCTACAATATATATAAGACCTGAGTTTTAGAATGAAAAAATAAAAATTGGGGGTCGGTGTGCATATAAGAAAGATATTCAATAAAAACTGAGAAAAAAATGTGCTTTTTTAGATTTCGACGAGCTCTGACATATAACGGCATAGGTCTGTAACAAATAATAGGAACAATACTTTGTATTGCTGTCTCTGTATATCCTAACACATGTCTTTGTAATAAAGTTTAAATTAAGTGAATATCTTAAACGGTTTTTTGAGAAATACCATCTTTTGTACCCCTACCCCCCATTTTGGCTTATGTTAAAAATTGTCAATTTTGGGCACAAAATGTGAGGTAAAAAAAAAAATCTAAAAAATGTTCATTTTTTTTGCACTAAAATATCCCTATTGGGCATGAGTTTGTTACTGTATAATTATTTTTTCCAGTTTTATTATAATTTTTGAAATATAACAAATGTAAATTTCCGGAAGTGCAAAAATCCAAAACCTCAGCAGTGGTCACCCTTAACATATTTCACTAAAAATGTGTGAAAACTAATGAAAGATTAAAAAGGTATCAGTCAATTAGAAGCTAAAACATTCACACCTTCAGTAAAGAGAAAAAACACCCAAATTGTGTGACACAGGTTGAAATGCAATATTAAACTGTTCTGGGTGCTGGCTAGTCATTATATCAATGCATTCCAAGAAGGAGCAACAACAGTTACTAAAAAAACAATTATCTGTGTAAAAAAAGTTCAAAATATTTTATTTTTATAATGGATGTTAAACTTCAGAAGATAATGAAGACTCTATTTCATTCGGATCATGATGAAAGCGTGAAGTTACAAAGAAGTAATATAATAGGCTCAGGAATCAAGATAAGAGATGGTAAAATAAAATTTTATCACAGAAGCCTGTTAGCATTATTAGTGGTAGATGAATTTGGTTACAAGGAACTTGGTACAGTTGTTTATTGTATATCAATTAATGTGAATGCATATAATTTTTTTGTAGAATTGAAACCATTAATTAAAGGAGATTGCAGTGAAGTTTTAGCAGTCAGAGATAATAGTTAATTGACATATCTTTGCTGCTTGGTCATGAGTTATTTTGGATGTATCTTTGTTGCTTGGTCAAGAGTTATTTTGGCTGTACCTTTGTTGCTTGTCATAACATGAGGTATTTTAGCTGTATCTTTGTCACTTTGATATAATATAAGGTCACTTTGCTGTATCTTTGTCACTTTGACATAATGTAAGGTTAATTTGCTGTATCTTTGACATTATAATGTAAGGTCAATTTGCTGTATCTTTGTCACTTTGACATAATGTAAGGTTAATTTGCTGTATCTTTGTCACTTTGACATAATAATGTAAGGTCAATTTGCTGTATCTTTGTCACTTTGATATAGCATGAGGTCACTTGGGTGTATCTTTGTCACTTTGAAATAACATGGGATCACTCGACTGTATCTTTGTCACTTTGACATAACATGAGGTCATTCGACTGTATCATTGTCACTTTGACATAACATAAGGCCACTGTGCTCTCTGTCACTTTGACCATGGATTTATATACACTGGATTTGAAACATGTCGTAAATCCAATTTATCCGCCGAATAATAATTTACCCATGAATACTTGCGCGTACAGGTAAGGTATTATGGCGCATGCGCATTGCGCTAAGTTATGCACCGTCTTACGAATTGATCAAATGTAAGAAAACCTAGTATACATATCGTTGTTAATTTATTTGTTTTGGGAAAAGTATTTACGATAGCCGGCTATTTCAAAGACGAGTTGAAAGATAATTCTTTATTCTATACAGTGATGTTGGTTTTAGCTTTACTAAAAACAAACTAAATAACAAAAATTACGTTCGTTTGACCGTATGTGAAACTGCGACAGTGACGTGACTCAGCAAATTTAAAAAATATATATTTACATATCGTTGCTGATTTGTTTATTTTGGGAAGAGTATTTAAGGTAGCTGGCTAATTCAAATTCGAGCAGAAAGATAATTCTTTATTCTATGCAGTGATGTCTGTTTAAGCTTTACTAAAAACAAACTAAATAAGAACGATTATGCTCGTTTGACCGTATGTGAAACTGCGACAGTGTCGTGACTCGACACATTAAATATATATATATATCGTTGCTGTATTATTTCTTCTGGGAAAAGTATTTAAACTAGCTGCCTAATTCAAATACAAGCTGAGAGATTATTCTTCATTCTATAAAGTGACTTCTGTTTTAACTTTAATAAACAAAATAAATAATATGACCGTAGGTGAAACTGCGACAATGATCATGTGACTCTGCAAATTGTAAATATACATGCATAATGATACATGTAAGTACATAAGTTCGCTGGCTCATTAGATAATTCGACTTGATTTTGGCTTCAGTTGCCTTGTTTAATTAAACTATGATGGATTTAGTGGTCTATTGTTCCATATTGCACATCTGGTGCCTTCTAATTAACACCGTTCGATACCGAATATACGGTGCGGTCGACGTGTCTGCTTTTATTACACCCTTCCACCCCTAAGTCAGAGGTGTCATACCGAATATACAAGGTGGTCGTGCGCGATATTTCGGCATATTGTCCCCTTAGAAGGGCGGTAACGGATGTAATTCAAAGGGTTGTTTTGTGTTCCAAATAACAGGATGTTGGTGATCAATATAATATTTCTTTTTATTGCACGCAAGTACCCCAAAAGTCAAACGTGTCATATCGAATACACAGGTATCGCATCGTAATACTATTTTTTAACCAACTTAAACAGCAAAATTTGAGACGAAAACAAAGGCTATACATAAATCCAAGGCGGTCATTCAAATCTATACAATAATGGCAATACAAAGGAATAATTATTTTGAATATCGAACCATAAATAAAACAGGAGTTTCACATAGAACGTTTATACATTTATAAAAAATGAAGGCGATTTCATTGTTGAATTTTCAACCAATTTCAACTGCGTAATTTACGAACAAAACAAAGGCTATACAGAAATTTAAGACCCGCATGCAGCTCTACACAATAATGTCATTACGAAGGAATAATTACTTTGAATATCGTAACGTAAATAAAAGAGAAGTTAAATTTTCAAAAAATGTACACTCTCGATTTCAAGCCGCAAATGGTTTATGTCAACATTTACTCATTTCAGGATAATCGATCGCGTCAAATATGGCCACTGCGCACCTGTTACCCTGGCAGGTACCCTTTTATTTACCGCAGAATAATCAGGAAACCAGCTTATTGACCATTCGGCGGATAAATTGGGAATTAACAAGGGGCGTATAGGGAATTTCAAATCCAGTTTACATATAAATCCATGCTTTGACATAAGATCACTTCTTCTTCCGGTTATGGTCAGGATTCTCTAGAGAATGTACAGATGACCTGTGATGACATTGGGCTGTATCTTTGTCACTCTGACATAACTTGAGGTCACTGGGCTGTATCTTTATCACTTTGACATAAGTTGAGGTCACTGGGCTTAACTTTGCCACTTTGACATAACATGAAGGTCACTGGTCTGTATCTTTGTCACTTTGACATGATATCAGCTATTTTGGTTGTATCTTTGCCACTTTGACAAAACATGAGGTCACTGGGCTGTATCATTGTCACGTAAACATGATATAAGGTCACTTTGCCATATCTTTGTCACTTTGACATAACATGATCAAGATCACTGGGCTTTTACTGTTTAATAGGAAGTTTATTTTTAGTCCCCTACTGGTCGTAGACCGGACGGACTAAAGGATTGCACTCCGTCTGTAGTCTGTCAGTCCGTCAGTCTGTCACACTTCATTTCTGCTCAGTAACTTCAGTTAGGAATGATATATAGGAATGAAACTTTATATGAAAAGATGAAAGGAACCTTGGGATTGCATTTATGGTCGCTGGGGTCAAGGTCACTGTTACTAAAAATAGAAAAAAAGTTTCTGTTCAGTAACTTGTTAGGAATGAGATATTGGAATGACATTTTATGGGTAGGTAGCTTATATGAAAAGGAAGCTTGGGATTGCATTTGGGGTCACTGGGGTCAAGGTCACCACTACTAAAAATAGTAAAATGGTTTTCACACAATAACTTCAGTTAGGAATGAGATATTGGAATGAAGCTTTATGGGTACATGTTGGTAGCTTGTATGAAACATTATGTTTAGTCTCATATTTTTCAGACAGTTAATTGGGCTTTTTACGCTTCTAAATTTACCACACTACCTAATGCAGTAAGGCATTACATTGCTGTTTTATTACACTATGCATTTACATGTTCATGTGTCACTTTATCCAAGGAGAAAATGAATTATCCTCCAAAAAAATAAAATTATCACACAATGACAGGTATAGGAAATTGTATGGTATAGCAATACTTCTTTTTGTTAAAGTTGCAATAAAATATGCTGCCTTCTGTTGTTTTGCAATATATATCCAGGAACAGTCACAACCAGCTAGAACCTGCTTCTAATATAGACACATTCCTGCCATTGTTCCCTATACCATAGCCATGGTGGTGCCACGAAACCATGTGACTTTTTGATCGGGTTCGTGGCAAAACATTATCAACAAAGTACTTAATTCAGATAAAGTTTTCCTTCGTGACGTCTTTAATGTTTAATAAATTTTGTTCAGCTAAAGTGCACATACCCTTACAAAATGTTAGTGAGCTGTTGCGTTCCTCCTGCGTATAAGGTTACATTTGATTTATCCAGTCCTTTCTGAGATTAGCGCTCCCAAAGTCTTGGAAATGAAAGAAAGCTTATGACCATGTCTATTTGTTATAGTTGTTATATTTGTCTTGGAAATGAAAAAAAGCTTATGACCATGTATATTTTAAGAGGGCTAATCACAGAAAGCAGTCAAGGTATAAACTTGTTTTTTTGTGGCAGAGGAAAGGGTTCACTTTGTAAGGGTATGTGTGCTTTAGTACGGTAACACACATTTGTTAAATATTAAGAAAGTTGTGAACCCAAAAACATACCTGAATAGAGAGCTTTCATGAATAAACCATAAACTCGATCAGAAAGTCATGTGGTTTCGCCACAGTGTCGATAGCTGAAAAACATTATATACCAGGCGCAACAATGCTTCCTTCCCCATATGAAGATAACAAATAATAAATAGTTCAGTGTAAATTTTTTGAATAATTTAATTATACGAAACAGCTGCACAGCATTTTAATTAGTTATAAAAAGCTAAATTTACAGATATTTAAATACTGTTTCATTGTTCGGTTCATATTTAAGATGTCTAACTTTTGAATATTTAAAATGTATTATAATATGTTGTCATCAAGTTAATGTTCAGTCAATTTTTTTCTTATATTTCAAAAAGCAGGAATTATTTAAAATGATGGATACTTTTGAGACTTCCATATTTTGAAGATTTGTCTTTTCTCAAAGATATCACCCGTGGTCCGCCAGAAAGTTTCCAACCAAGACTGCAACAATAAACTTGCTACCAACAGACTTAATTCTTTTAACATTAAAAATATCAAAGGTAATGTACCAACCACTCGTGGGTAATGGGCACAGCCAGGGGAACAGCATGCATCGATATTAAAAGTTGATTTCGCGGGTACAAATATTGTTGGTTTTGTCCGAATACTGAGCGGGAATCTATTGAATTTAATCGTGCATCTAAATTTTTTCAACGGCTTGATCTTTTTCATAAAATTTAGTTGTATTTTGTGACATCAGTTTTGATCAGCGATATTTGAAAAAAATAGCAAAAAATGACTCCAATCTTCAGCGGGGAGTAATTTAAAATTACTGCTGTCTTAATTCCCACATTGCTGGTAGTTAATACCTGGCTAGTGGGCATTGGTTTCTGTTTAATCCCCAGGGTGTGCCCGCCGCATATCCCCAAGTGGTGGAAAAAAGTTCATTCATTGTATTTGATCATAATTGGAAACTATGATGAAATATTACGTCTGTTACATTCTGTAAAAGTTTAATTAAATCTTAAACAAGTTGTCATAGTCAAAAGTAATATTTTGGTTCTATCAATCACTTCGACATTATTTTTTATTATCATCATTTTTATCTTTTTTAATTTCGATCACCAAATTACTAGTGATCTGTTCATTCACCCCGTTAATAGGTTTGAGAGGGTCGAGGTGGAGCACCCCTCAACAAACCATACAGATGTAGCGTCAGTGTTGTATTTTAAGAAAGTATAAAGACAATTTTCAAAATAAACAAAGGTATATATCATAATAAAAAAGTGTATAAATGGGAACGTTTTTCTTCTGTACAATTTCAGTTTGTTTTGTATGTAGACGAAATGTTCAATTGAGCTCGATCTAGACACTGCAATCTAAAGATCTTTCAATATAAATTTGGTTGAAAAATAAGGCGTGATTGTCATGTATCCTTTTAAACCTTGAGACGACATTTACACAATCTTCATATATTAAATTGTTTAATTCTTTAGTTTTTAGCATATAATAATTATGAAAAATTTACCTACAAATGGCACCACGTGGATTACGATTTTTCACACTCAAGGCAGTGATAGTATTTTACCGCGGACACGCCGACTTTCTTGAGAGTTAATCCAACGCGGTGTCAATAAATTTTGTCCACAGCGATCAAATTATGGGTACTCCCGGTCATCAACATGGTGTAACCCAGAGAAAACTCACAAGGTTTCACGGCGATTTACCTCTGACTTGATATTCAAAGTTTTTTCAACCATTTTCTTTTAGCCAAAAAGAAAACAGCATCCCCCTTTAAAATATTTTAAGTAAAAGCCGTAATTCGCGTTGCACCTTCTGTATGTGTTTACATGCTGCAACACATCATTGAATGTGTCTGAATTATTTTATGGGTCTCCTTGGGTGTCTTCTATAAGGCCTTCTTGATCCCCTTCTCCTAAAGGGGGCGTCTGTGGCCATTTGGTTCGAGCCGCTGACTTGAAATCACTTGCCCCTCACCGCTGTGGGTTCGAACCCTCATGGGACCAGGAATTTTTATATGAGAAAGCTATCTAGCTGGCTTGCTGAGCGTTGGTGGTTCTACCGAGGTGCCCGCCCATGCACGATAATTGCCCGGAACATTTAACATTTAAAAAATGTACAGTATACTACCTATATCCAGAACTTTGCATCTTGCATATTTCAGGTTGCAGTAGCGACGACTATGCCAGTGGTGAACCTCCTACCCCTACACAACCTGTCAGAGGTTAGTTATCTAGCATGTATTTTGTTATGACCCTTTTTTCGTATTTTTTGTTAATGTTTACATTAAAATCTCTTGTGTGTCTGTCTCCTCCCATATTTTCAGCCGATTGTTTTGAAACTATACAGGATGCTTACCTATGAGGTCAGCATGTGCATATCAATTTGGCATCAAAATCGACCCTGTATTACCGGAGTTACGGCCTTTTTTTCATAAAATTTTACATTTTCCACTGTTTTCAGTCCCATGGACACATTTCTAGTTTGTTGCAAGATCTCTGCCCTGCATGAGTTCACTCCCTGGTGGAGACTTGGTCTAACTTCGTCTCATCTCCCTGCGATGTTGCTGTCTCAATATAACCTAATATGGTGTGTTAAATTGACGTCACAAACACCATGTCATTCATTATTTCAAGCCATCTAGCACCTTTACTTGATAGTGTTGTCTTTAAATCATGTTGTTAAGGAACATAACAAATTGTTGATGAGCTGTAAGAGGGCATTTGCCTCCATGGCTGTGATAATTAAAACGCTGCGTCTAAAACTTTCTCACCTGAGTTCTCCTGTTTCCTCCCACATCAAGACTACAGTAACACTGCCATCCGTGTCAGCGAGACTGATTTGTATTTATAAGCTGTGTAGCTTGTTTTGGAATTATTTTTTACAAAAAGTAATTTTTTACACCTTATACCCATCTCTTCATCACCTCATCTCTTCAACACCTCATCTCTTCATCAAATCATCTCTTCATCACCTCATCTCTTCATCACCTCATCTCTTCATCACCTCATCTCTTCATCATTTCATCTCTTTATCACCTCATCTCTTCATCACCTCATCTCTTCAACACCTCATCTCTGCATTCTTCATCACCTCATCTCTTCAAAACCTCATCTCTTCATCACCTCATCTCTTCATCCCCTCATCTCTTCATCAAATCATCTCTTCATCACCTCATCTCTTCAACACCTCATCTCTTCATCACCTCATCTCTTCATCAAATCATCTCTTCATCAAATCATCTCATCACCTCATCTCTTCACCTCATCTCTTCATCACCTCATCTCTTCATCACCTCCCCCTCCAAATAACCCACATAATATGTAGATGAGCCATTCAAGTCAATTTTATATATTCAGAAGAAGTTATTTAAATAAGCTTAACCAATGTTGTAGGTAATAGAGCCCCTGCACCCACACCTGATAACAAACCTCCAGTACCCTCATTCCCGAGCAGGCAACCAGCACCTTCCCCACAGACCAGATCCCTACCAGCGCCTTCCCCACAGACTAGATCCCAACCAGCGCCAATCCCACAGAGGTCACGAGCACGTCCACAAACTCCACCTGAGGTAAGCATTTCTGATTTGTGTTCAGGTGTATACATTACCAGTAGAGGTTAAAGGGACAGGAGGTTAAATACGATAGTATAACTTTCTGGCCAAATATTGTAACTCATTTTTAGCTTGACTTTTCAATGGAAAACGAAACATAGCAGTCACTTTTCTGGCGCCGGCAGCCACACTTTAAATCAACTATATCTTAACAACTGCTGCTCAAAATTTTCTGGAATTTTATCAGATTCTTTATTTGGTCAAGGGACATCACATAATGCCAAAATTACCAAAGTCAAGGTCATATTTTGCATTATTTTCCCAAAACCTTGGTTAGGTAACTTAACGTTGGTTAGGTAACTTAACATAAGTTAACTGTATGTGATTGCCACATTTTCTTTGCTTGATACTTGTTCATATGTGTTGTTGGCATTGGTGGACATCACTGAATGACAAAAATTACCAAGGTCAAGGTCATATTTTGCATTTTAACTTAACGTTGGTTAGGTAACTTAACCTCAGTTAACTTTATGTGATTGTCTCACTTTATGTCTTTGATACTTGGTCATATGTATTGTTGGCATTGGTGGACATCGCTGGATGACAAAAAATACCAAGGTCATTGTCATGTTTTGCATTATTTACCTAAACATCAGTTTGGTTAGGTCATATGTATTGTTGGCATTGGTGGACATCACTGTACGACAAATATTACCAAGGTCAAGGTCATATTTTGCATTATTTTCCACAAACTTAACCTTGGTTAGGTAACTTAACCTCAGTTAACTTTATGTGATTGTCTCACTTTTTGTCTTTGATACTTGGTCATATATATTCGTGGCATTGATGGACATCGCTGGATGACAAAAAATACCAAGGTCAAGGTCATATTTTGCATTATTTTCTCAAAACTTAACCTTAGTTAGGTAACTTAACCTTGCTTAGGTAACTTAACCTCAGTTAACGTTATGTGATTGCCTCACTTTATGTCTTTGATACTTAGTCATATGTATTGTTGGCATTGGTGGACATCGCTGAATGACATAAAATACCAAGGTCAAGGTCATGTTTTGCATTATTTTCCCAAAACTACACCCTGGTTAAACCACTTAACTTCAGTAGCTTAATTTCTTATGATAACCTCGCTTTTATTTGTGTGATACTTGGTCATATGAAGTGTTGTCTTTGGTGGACATCATTTAAGCACAAATTTAATAAAATATTTCATATGCCGTTTGCCGCGATGGGCGAGACACCATCAAACCGTGGTCTTGTTATACCCCGCTTTCACAAAGTGAAGTGAGGGCTATATAGGAATCACGCTGATTGTAACGTCCAGCTGTGTCGCGTCCCGTTGCGTAACACATTTTTGTCCCGTTGAGTTTTTATTAATTGTATTTCTCAGTTTTGAATGGGTTGTTCCCTAACTTCATATACACATAACAACTGATGACCTTATGACCCTCTCCATCACCTATTGTTGATTGCCTAATTTATTACAGAATTATGGCCCTTTGTTTGACTTAGAATTTACGCGGGGTATTCATCACCTTCAGTGATAGTTCTAGAACGGCTTAGTTTTCCAATAATTGATTATGGCCTTGAAAGTCAAGCATACTGTCCTGCGACAGCTTTTGTTTTCTTGAGAAATTTGACTCAAAACATGATGGTCAACTCCCTAGGTTACTGAATGTCCTGGACTTCTTTTAATAGTTCTTATCCAGATCTCTCGTATGTTGGGTTTTCCCAGTCACATGATGTTGGTACAAACATCGCTTCGCCATATTGCACGTCTTGCACATGCTGCAAATCTCGATTTTTTCTGTTATTACTACTGTGTTTTTTCCCAAGCACACGTTTGTCTCCTGGTGATTGCCATATTTTCAATCGTATCAGCAGACTATGTTTTCATTGAAAGTTATGTTAAATGTGTTTATACCTGCTTTACAAATCGTAAAACCCTACTGATACTGAAATGGCACGCCAAATTTGGTTTTCTAACTAACTAAAAGCCAGGATATTTTGGTTTTGCCACAATAAGAGCCATGTTTTTTTCATCCGAAGGTCAAAGTGAGCCTAAAACAACACTTAGAAAATGGTTAAACATCAGAGACCTGCTTTAAGAGATTTTTCCAGTTCCCAATTTAAATTAAAATGTGTCTATATTTTGACACTACCTGTGTTATGTCTGTATTTAGACACCACCTGTGTTATGTCTGTATTTAGACACCACCTGTGTTAATGGACCACTTGTGCCATTCCCTTTAGAGGTATTTTAGTACAGGTGTGGGTGTATTTGAATTTCCCTCGTCCCCAATATCAGCTGACATAAGGAAACCTCTGTGTACATATCCAGTATTAGACGATCTTTAATACATTAATACAAGCATAGGCAGGTGAGATATTTCTTGCATACCGGATATGTTATCCGCGTTTCACATGGGTGATGGAAAACCTGATCTTACATATGGGGGAAGATAAAAGTTGTGCGCTGATATCAACAATGACAGTTGCATGACGAACAATGACAGTTGCATTACGTCATTGTGTAAATAAACATGCCATGACGTTAGTAGTTGGTGACGTCCGTGTGCAGATTGTAAATAATATGCAAGAAAAAAATCAATCATGGGTATCCGGTTCAGATAGGAAAATTCCAACCATTGGTATAACTGTTTTAATCGGAACCTCGAAAGCACCTCGGTTAAAATGTGCCTGTAAGATTTGGATGTTGATGTCACCTTTCCAGTAATCTTGCTTGTATTGATATTTGCATTACAGAGGATCGTTATTTACCTGTTGTTTATTCAAAACCATAAAACGGCCATTTTATATTTTTGTTACAGGAAGAAGAATTTTATGATGAACCTGATAAACTTACGGAACGTGTTGAGGAACCAAAGCTGCCCGCCCGACCTGTACCACCGCTACCAAGACAAGATTCGGAGGTACTACAATAGATGGAATATGTTCTTTGCTCGCAGGGATGATAAATCACATTCCCCGTCTCTTTAAAAGAGAAAGATAATTTTCTGGATTATTGTCCGTTCTACAAGAATAGGACGGCCACATAGCCTAACATTAAAAAAAATTATTTGTTAAAAAAGGAAATTATATCGACCTTCTCTTGGTTCATGAAAATCAGCAAAATTTTATTAACAATATTGATTAAAATGTAACACCCCGCTTGTTTTTAGCTCGACTATTCAAAGAATAGTGAGAGCTATCCTACTCACCACGGCGTCGGCGTCCCCAGCTTCACCTTAAAGTTTTTGTGCAATAGATTTATAACTTTAATACTACTGAAGCTATTGCATTAAAACGTTATACTAATGTTTCCCATCAACTTCTGCACATTATCCAACAATCCCCATAACTCTTTCATTCATTTTGACAAAGTAATGGCCACTGAATTGGTAAAAAATGTCATTTTTACATAGAAGTATATAGGTAAAACACTTCAAAATCTTCTTCTCTGAAACAAAAACGGCTGCAGCTTAGATATTTTGTATGTAGCATTGTCTAGTAGTCCTCTACCAAGTTTGCTCAAATGGTGACCCTGGGGTCAGAATTGGACCCGCCCCGGTGGTCACAAGAGGTGAAACATGAGGGTGTGAGTGGGCCCCCTGAGTCATAACTTAGTAACCGGTGAGATCCCACCCTATGACCATATATACACTTTCTGTGCATGAACAGACAATACAACCATACAACCAGCATAGACACCAGGTTGCTTCCCCACCCCTGGGAACATAGCCCCTCGGTCATAACTTGGAAACCATTGAGATCCCCACCCTATAACCATATATACACTTACTGGGCATGAACAGACAGATATAACCACCCAACCAGTATAGACTCCGGTCTCCTTCCCCACCCCTAGGGACATAGCCCCTCGGTCATAACTTGGAAACCATTGAGATCCCCACCCTATATCCATATATACACTTAGTGGGCATGAACAGACGGATACAACTATCCAACCAGTATAGACCCCGAACTCCTTCCCCAACCCTGGTGACATAGCCCCTGGGTCATAACTTGTAAACGGCTGATCCCTACCCTATAACCATATATTAATATACACTTACTGGGCATTAACAGACGGATACAACCATCCAACTAGCGTAGACCCTTGGCTTCTTCCCCACCTTTGTGGACCTAGCTCCTGGGTCAAATGTTATAAATAATTTGATATTTTAAGTTGATTGTCACAAATTGCATTTATGTGTTGATAGGCTTTAAGCATCAGGTAAATATTACTCCGCATTTCTGTAAATAACTTCAACATTTTTTATCCAATCATCATCAAACTTACATATAGTTTATTATAAATGGGACGATGATCGTATCTATTGAGTTCAAGATCATTGGATGAAAGGTCAAGGTCACAAAGAGGTAAAAGGTCAAATGCATTTAAATATACTTTTAACATATTTTCTTAAAATGTTCAACTTATAAAATTTGCATTATGTATCCTTTGAAAGGGTTATTATGAAATTACCTCCGTGTCATCACAGAAAAACTGTGGCCCTTGATTTAATGAAAGCTCCAATGTTTTCCTTCTGGACACATCCACCTCGCCCCTTTGTTTTCACTTTTTTTTTCTGATGGTATGCCGGGTGTATCATTTCTTGTTCTCTGAAAATGAATAGTTGAGCTGCACTGTCCTCTGACAGTTCTTGTTTGTAAAGCCGCTGCACATCAAACTTTCGCAAACTCAATAAACCAAATATTGATGGATACAGGTAGCCCAAACAATACTTATTGGGAATACACTGTTGTTTCGCAACCATATAATATAAGAACCCTGTCCGAGTCAGTATGTCCAGTAGTACACAGGCCAGTGTGTGTTAACAAGGCCAATCTCCTCAACTCCTCATTTATGTTATCCCCCTACCTCAATCCTACTCGCACCAGTAGGTTGACTGGTTTGTTTGCAATGGTAGGCTGTCCTGGTCATGTAAAAGGTATTAAGCCAGACTGGCGGTTAATGTGAATCAAGTTCACATGCTACGTGTTATTTCAAACAAATGCAGTTTTGCAACCTTATCCTTAGTACGCCTGTAGGGATGTTTTATGTCGTGGCGTTGGTCGTCTGTCTGCTAACTTTTCACCTGACAACTGATTGTGGATAATAACTATCAAAGTATAAGATCACGATGAAAATGTGTACACCTCTTCAGTATGATCCAATGAATACATCTGATAAAGGCCCATAACTCTCAGGTTCATATTGATTTAATTATTCCCCTTTGAAAAAAGGTTTAACCCGGACTATAACCTTGACTTTTACAAGTGATAATTGTGGCTGATAAATTTAAAATTATTAACTACACAACAATGAAACTTTACACACATCTTCAACATGATCCAATGAATTCATCTTACAAAGGCCCATAACTCTCTGACTCATATTTTTTAAAATTATTTCCCTTTGAAAAAGGTTTAACCTTGTCCAACGACAGGCGTATATGCCCCGCTAGGCACTGCTCAAACCATTGACCCTATTTATATTTGGTCTCAACTGATATTTTCAAACATAATTAAAGATTTTAATATAATAGGCAGAATTTGAGAAGAAAATAACATAGTCTGCCACCTTTGACCGAATATGTTGTAGCGTTTCTGTCGTGCATTAAGTTAATCCCGAGATGATGCTCACACAATTAGATAATCTCAAATATGTGTAAGTCGGGCAAAGCCTGTATATTTAGGTATACCTAGGCATAAGTCGGGAGATAGAAAAAATTCCACGTAATATCTAACTGTAGTAGACTGGTTTCGGATTGTTGCATTGAGTACAATACTCTTACTGTAGACTGGTTTCTGGATTGTTGCGTTGAGTATACTACTCTTTAGACTGGTTTCTGGATTGTTGCGTTTAGTACAATACTCTAACTGTAGACTGGTTTCCAGATTGTTGTGTTGAGTATAATACTCATACTGTAGACTGGTTTCCGGATTTTTGCATTTAGTACAATACTCTTACTGCAGACTGGTTTCCAGATTGTTGCATTGAGTACAATACTCTTACTGTAGACTGGATTCCAGATTGCGTTGAGTACAATAATTGTACAATAGACTGGTTTCCGAATCATTGCGTTGAGTACAATAATTGTACTGTAGTCTGGTTTCCGGATTGTTGCATTGATTAGCAAAACCAGCTCACAAAGCTTTACAATAATGTTAACCATGTTTTACAACCAATCACAGGATTATGAAGACCCTGACAAAGCGGTGAAGGTGCAGCACGTGCATGGTGGACCGCTACCAACCCCACCGGGCATCACGTCACAAAGAAACACACTCCAATATGCTGCCCCAATGAAAAAAACCAGTCCCATTCCACCACGAAAGGCACCAGCTCCACTGCCTGTGCCATCAAGTGATTCAGAGGTTTGTAGATTTATTAAAGTTCGGGAGAAATTGTTGATAGAGGACATATTTTTGTTTTTATTTACTGAACATTTGTTATTTCTTTTCTGCCAATATTTTAAATTAAAGTACACCGCAGTACATGGAGGACATAGTAGTGCCCTTGTCTCTCAGTAATCAACCTTTGTCATTGCGTACATCACACTTTCTTATGGAAGTAAAGAAAAATCAACGGATTTTTTTATATTTTCTGTTTCCGTATATTGTAGAAAGTTGTATAATGTACTTTTAGTTATTTTAAGTTGTAAATTACCTTCAGTTGTAAGTCACGAAAATCTTTAAAGGGACACATGGCAATCTTGATTTTTTAAAAACTCGCGGCGTCCTGTTAGTTTTTCTCGTAACTGGCATTCGTTTAATCATTAATACTAAATGTTAGAATAGTTCAAAGCAAACTGTTTTTACATATTACTGACTTTTGATAATACTGCACCAATAATATTTTTACAAAAATGTGTAGAATAATGAAGGAAATAGAATTCTCAATTTTTTATTTAATTATATGCAAGCAGTTTGAAAGTCAAAATGATACAGGATTAATAAATCGCTGTACTAATTGTAATGCCTGATATGGAACTCAATATTGCCATGTGTCCCTTTAAAGTCTTATATATGATAGCTGGTGATAAAGAAATTTAAACCGATAAAAAATTCTTTGTTTTATTATGTTGCTTGCTTACCATCTAAATTTCATAGCAAGGCATCGTAGTGTTATTGTTTTGATGACATAATCCAACTGTTACATGTTGTAATCGTTATTTACTGTTACATCAAATAATAAAAGAGAGCAAACCAACATAACTGGCTAACTGGAATGGTGTGAATTATGTTACACAATTCTGCATGCAGACCTTGCCAGTTATTATCCACCTCGATTGGTAACATCAAAGCTTGCACCTCCACCCTCGATTGGTAACATCAAAGCTTGCACCTCTTTCCAGTCTTTTGACACAGCGACCTCATTTCTTGATGATTGCTGCTATGCACTATAAAATAACGTTCATGTTGCAAGTTAATTATTATTTGGAGGCTTGTTTCAGCCAAAGGGTTTTCATTGTTTACATCCACAATTTTAACAATACCTAAGTAAGTTTTATTTCATTAGAACTGGAATTTATTGTGGTAAATAAAAATACCTTTAGTTTTGAAAAAAATGTTTTTGCACCCAAAATACTGTTTTGATAGGGAATATGGTTTTCCCATGTAGACATGCTGGTACACCATCAAAAACAAGTTTCACATTTGACATTTTTATTTCCAAACCGATTTCGAAAAGTAAGGTATTTTTTAGTTACCATTAATAGAGATTATTAATCACTTTTTAATCACCGATGAATTTGTGTCTGAAATTTCCAAACAAACATTCCTTTGGCAGAAACAAGCACCATAAACAATCTAGTTGACATGGTTGCTTTACAAAATCCCCTTAGTATTTATGGATTGAATATAACTGAAACATTCTGCCTACCGTAATACCCCTAATAAGAGTGCTTCCCTTGGCGCCTGGCGCTACTATCAGGGTTAATACGCTATATTCTGCATCAGCTTAAATGCATAGGAATCAATCGTAGTTATTTGACAATTCCGTAGTAGTTTCATATAAGTCATAGTTTAACCCTTAACCCGCTACGTATATATAATGGACTGTTCTTTCTTTGAATTAAGACCATTCCATTTAAGTGACAAGGGATTGTTTTTGGAAAATGACTGATTAGCATTATTACTCGCAGGCTGATCTGGGTTTACAATGGACTCAAAGGCTATTATAGTAATATTAGCAGGTTAAGGGTTAACATATTTTGGTTGAAAAAAATGTGTGCATTGTGCAGTGTGCAGTGTGTGAACCATGACCTTCTGGGTTCAGTAAGGAAATGCTTTATTAACTGCATTTTGTTTGTTTTTGGACCGCATATTATTAGTATTTTAATACTTTATAATGAATGTTACACTCTTCAATCTCATAAGTTCCTATGATTCTGCATGTAAATTGGTATACCATATTTCCCCTAACAGCAGTGCCTGGGCACTGTGCAAAATGACAAGGAAGTCCTCTTATAAAGTGTAAAAAATTATAATATTTTATTGAATTTTGATTTATTTTGTCCTCTTATAAAGTGTAAAAAATTATAATATTTTATTGAATTTTGATTTATTTTTATGGTTATGGAGGTGGGGAGCAGGGCTTCTAAAATTTTAAAATGCAAATCGGTCCAGGTTTTTTACTGCCGTAAGAATCGCGCTTATTTTGAAAAAATCACTAAAATTGCCGTACCCCACCCACCATTTCAGCTGCACCATGATTTTTTTCCGTTCAGTCATTGATATAGAGAACTATTTAAAATGTATGTTTGTATTATATTTGTATTATTTCTAACTTACTTTATCACAATTTGTACATTTTAATGACTGACATCATGTCTTCGCTTTACTGAATGAATAATTTTCACTCAATATTAAAATTGTTGATCATTTGAGGAATTGAACCGGAAATGTCTAATAAACCGGGTAGGTATAAAACGCGGACTAACACGCGCGGACTAGCGGATTATATACGATTTTACATAAATTAGAGTAATATCGTTTTTCATCAATTATCTTAATTAATACCAAATGTTACGACTAACGCAAACAATTTCGGTCCGACTTAAAAAAAAAACGGTGTCAGGTTTGATCACTTTCCTTAATATTATACTTAAAGTTATTGTAAAAAAAAAATCAAACAAACAATTAACACATCTCGGTATTTTAATGACGCAAACAAATTTCAGTCCCAGCTTTGGCCACTTAAAAAAACAAACCGACACAAGCAAACAGGCTAACACCTTACGACTAACGGTATATCAAAGAAATCACAGACGGTAACACTCGCTTCATTGAACCGACAGAACGCGTGATATACTTTCACTGATCACACATCAAAGGCGTGCTACATGGCTATAGACTCTTCCGGAAAACTCCCTACTATCGGTAATGGTTTAGTCCAAATTGACCAAATTGACCTACTTTCGCACAGCGAGTGACAAACAATCGTGTTATGAATCAAAGAATATTGCCGCAAGGCATATTTCAAGGAGTGTGTAAGGTAATTGTTGATTTTTTAACGACCGATAGATAAAATATCTGGGACCGATTTTAACAGAGATTTTGAAAAGAAAATCGGTCCGGAGAAACAGAATTCGGTCTGCCGACAAACCGGCGATTTTAGAAGCCCTGGTGGGGAGGATTTTTAGATACAAAAGATTGAAAATGTATTGAGTTTTGAAGATCTTTAATTTTTATTTTATTTTGAAAGGTGTGTATGTGGGGGTTTGTGGGGAGGGTTGATTGGGGGAGGGTGGGGGGATACTATAAGGGGAGGCGCTCGTATTAGTGGAAATACGGTAAGCATCCTAAAATGTATGAGAACTTGCTGAAGAATTCTCCCAAATACAGTCAAACCTGCTCAAGAGACAACTTCTATTAAGAGATCACCTGTTTTAAAAGACCACCATTTCAGATCCAAATTGTATTGTTTTAACTTAAAATACACCTGTGTTTTAAGAGACAAATTCTGCTCCTCCTTTTAATGGTCTCTTAATACAGGTTTGACTGTATTCGTTTTTGAATGCAAAACTTTCCTTCCTTAAATGATACTCTCTATGTGCATGCCTGTGACCTTGAACTTACTGCCGTAGGAGCAGGTTTATGAGGTAGCAGACGAGGAAGAAGATCAAGCCCCGCCGGTGCCGCAGAGTATCCCCAAAAGACAAAAACCTGCACCACCACTACCCCAACCAATTGACCAAGTAAGATAAAATTAACGCTCATTTGAAAAGGTTTTAATTCTGAAGTATGTGATGAAGTTGTGGTTAAAAAAAGGCGCTTATTAAAGCTGCACATGGCAGCCATACTTAATCATGTTGATGGCAAGAATATTTCCATCCTTTTGTAGTGAAAGTTAAACCAACAGCTGTTATATAAGCAATTTAATTTCAAAATAACGGCTTCCATAAATTAATTAATTTAACTCTAACCAAAATCTAGATTATTCAGTTTTACACAAAGTATGGCATATTATACCTATTTATCAATATTAATAACCGCGGTAATTTTACTTTAGGAGAAACATTTTTTATGCAGTTTAAGTGTTTCTTGTGTCGTCTGCTTCCTGCTGTGTCATTTTGAGTCCGTCGTCACTAAAACGTGACATTCTCTGTAACTCTGTAATTTCCGTTAGAAAGATAACACCTTTGTTGATGTTTGGTTTGGTTTTTATGCATGAACGCGAATAAAACAGACATCAAGATTGCCTTGTGTTTCTTTAAGATATAAAAGGTTCCAGATTTTGTATGCATGCCGCCCCCATTTATGATCAACAATGCTTCAAATGATCGACCATGTACCTGATGTATCAACTCATTTATTGCATGCAGAGTACAGTCTTAAAACATGTTTAATTCTGAGTTTACTTGCTTTTACCAGCTCCTAAGAATGAATCTTTCAACTAGTTAGGCCAGCATTTTTTATTAATTGTTTTACCAATTCTTTCACCAGAAATAATAGGTAGGAGGAGGGTAAAAACAAAGGAAAAAAAGGGAGTTTTAATCTGATATAATCGTCGAAATAATAGAGATAAGGACAATTTAGTTCCTTTCAGTGGGTATAAAATTCAAAAAAAAAATTACAGTGGAGGCACTAATAATTATGTTTGGAAACACAATTATTTTTTTTCATTTCGGCAAAATTTTAGGGTAGGAGGAGGGTTGGTAATCCTAAATATAAAACAAAACTGTTCTATGTGTCTGCCAAGTCTCAAAATATAGTCCAATAATAATAACAGTACTAATAACTTTACATGGAGTGAACGCAAAACAGTTGTAACTATATATAGATAAAGAACAAGATACCGCAGTTTTGTGTTGATATTCAAAATTGAAATATTATTATATACTTTCCAGTGAAATAGTTGATTTTATGATTAAAAAAACAACTTATATTTTCATTGTTTATATTTCACATGTGAAAATATATTTTCACTCAAAATGACGTCATGCATCTGTTGACTTTTACGTTGTTGACGTTATTGACGTCATTGACGTCATTGTTTATATAATAATTGAGCATACAATAAATAGAATATTTGTTGGTTTGTGGTGAATATAGGATTTATATTCATCTCGAAGTGAAAAAACTCAAATATTTTCACTCGTGAAAATCAAATATTTTCACTTGTGAAAATATAAGTTTTCTCACTTCTAGATCAAAATAAATCCTATAATCACTCAAAACAAACAAATATCCTCTATATATAATTGTTTGTATGAAAGTTTTACTCTGGAGCTGGTGAAAAGCTAAGAATTGAAATACCTAATTAATCATTTCTTGGGTTTCAGCTTCCTTATAACATATTCTCTTTTTTCTGCCCCCAGGGGGCGCTACATTTTCCAAAAGCGGGAGTTTATTTAAATAAATAGTACGAGTGGGTGTCTTCAAAACAATGATTTTCATAATTATTGTAATCTGCTTGAAACTTCTTGCCTCAAAGGTGGCATTACGAAAGAGAACGCGTTATTTGTATTCCTTGTGTATGATAGTTTCCAGTATCCATCTCTCTCCTTCTTTAGGATGTCTATGAAGTTCCAGAAGAAGTCACCAAAGATGACGAGGTAGGTATACTTTCTGTGACATGTCATCATATTTTCTTCGGTGGTTGTTTATTTGCTTGTATATCTTAATAATCAGATTATCAGTTGGATAAACACGGTATTTATTTATGCATTAATTTTATCACACTTGTTTGGGTAGCTTTAAATGGTCACGAAGCAGTATAGTTTTATTTTTTACTAAAGCATTAAGAGGGCATGTGTCTGAAATGGAGCAAGCTTAGTGAGATTGCTGAATAATATTTCCTGTATTTGATTTGTAATTTTATAAAATTTGAAATTTGTAGTAAATTTTAGGCACTAGAACCCCAAAATATTTTCCCTATTTGCAGACCTAGTTATTAATAATGAAGGGGAGAAAATGCTCTCCTGACTTGAATATGTTCACATCAATACAGCAGTCGGTGATATAACCATTGAAACCTATAATGTTTTCCCTATTTAGGATGCTGATGACTACCTAGATATGAGTACTGACGTACATGTAGATTCAATGCCTGCCCTGCCAGTACGCCCGGTAAATAATCTTTCAGTTTGCGACATACCTAAGCTTACACTCCTCACCACAGTGGTAGGATATGTCTTGGTTTCTGACACTCATTCAGTTAAGGCACCGGAATTTCAAGTTATATAAAAAGTAACCGTTACGGAAGTAAACAAAATTACCCCACCCACGGTTTGTTCTATACAATGAACATGATGCATAATGAACTTTCATATAGGAAGTTCTCCCTCAGAAAAGAAATTTATTTTTTAATAATCATGATGCTTTTTTGACAAATTCCTGTTGGTAAGGATTTCAATTTTCTTTTTCAAAATACAAGGATGATTGTTTAAGGTGAAGAATTCTTCTATTTCATAATATCTAATGTTATATTGACTGGATACCGTAAAGGTGAGAGGAAATTCAAGATTTTTCAATTTACCTATTCATTTAATATAATTTTTGTCTTGCGTTTCAGTAGCATAAATTTTGCAACATCTTGTTTTTTTTCTGCATTTGTTAACAACAATAACATTATAATGATATAGTGCCATCAAGTGTGTATTGGATAATTGAGTATGTTTTGGATAATTGAGTGTGTTTTGGATAATTGAGTGTGTTTTGGATAATTGAGTATGTTTTGGATAATTGAGTGTGTTTTGGATAATTGAGTATGTTTTGGATAATTGAGTGTGTTTTGGATAATTGAGTGTGTTTTGGATAATTGAGTATGTTTTGGATAATTGGGTGTGTTTTGGATAATTGAGTGTGTTTTGGATAATTGAGTGTGTTTTGGATAATCTATGTAGCTTGTTTCATAGTTTTCGTAGTTGATGTAAAATAAGCAAAGTGAAAAAATGAAATGAGTGAAGACAAAAGCCAAAACATACCCTATCCCTTTATGCAGATAATAGATAAACTGGTATTCTATATGTACACTGTACCAGCTACTCAGTATTATACTTTTATATGCGCTGTACCATTCACACTATTCTTTGAAATACCCCCGCTTTCACTAAGTGAAGTGGGGGCTATATAGGAATCACGTTGTCCGTAACGTCGCGTCACGTAACACGTTTTTGTCCCGTCCCGTAACACATTTTTAATACTTGCATATCTCAAACAGTTTTGAATGGGTCGTCTCAGACTTCATATACTCATAACAACTGATGACCTTATGTCCCGCTACATCACATATTGTTGATTGCATAAGTCATTACAGTATTATGTCCATTTTTTTACTTTGAATTTTTTACTCTAATAAGTATTGTATAATGTCCGGTAACATTTTTTCTCAAACATTTTTGAAATTGATTGTTCCCGAACTTGACATGAACATAATAACTGATGACCTTATGTCTCTCTACATCAGACATTGTTTATGCTTAATTTATTATAGTATCATGGCCGTTTGTTTGACTTAGAATTTTCCATTCTATAATGAACTTCATGTGGCTTTCACTTCAAAAATGTTCATGGATTGTTATTACACGACATAAAGTTCACACATGATGATATGATGTGTCTCTGCATCAGCAGTTTTCGATTCTACACATTTTTTTTGCAGAATTATGGAATTATACAATGTTTTATTTTATTCACATTTAAAAATTTGTAGACTTTTATTTTTTGCCCATTCTTGTCAGGTATATCAACAAAGCGGGGGTATTCTTCACCTTCAGTGATAGTTCTAGTTCACAGTGTACCGGTCACAGTATTCTATGTTTGCATTGTACCAGTCACACTGTACCTGTCAAACTAGCAATATTCTATATTTGCACTGTACCAGTCTCACTAGCAATTTTCTATATTCGCTCTGTGCCAGTCACACTGAACCAGTCCCTCTAGCAATATTCTATATTTGCACTGTGCCAGTCTCACTAGCAATATTCTATATTCACTCTGTACCAGTCAAACTGAACCAGTCCCTCTAGCAATTTTCTATATTCACTCTATGCCAGTCACAATGAACCAGTCCCTCTAGCAACATTCTATATTTGCACTGTAGCAGTCTCACTAGCAATTTCTATATTCACTCTGTACCAGACAAACTGAACCAGTCCCTCTAGCAATTTTCTATATTCACTGTATACCAGTCACACTGAACCAGTCCCTCTAGCAATATTCTGTATTCACACTGTACCAGCCACACTGTACCAGTCACACTATCAATTTTCTGTATTCTCTCTGTACAAGTCACACTGAACCAGTCCCTCTAGCAATATTCTGTATTCACACTGTACCAGCCACAATGTACCAGTCACACAGATCTTAAATAGTCATGAATTTGAGATTCTATTCATCACATAATTCCAAAATTACTTCATAAATAACATGTTATATTGTAGCTCCCTGTATGATGACATCGTATGATTACGTCGTATGTTGACTCAGTCTTCTCCGTACACCACCGAACAATGGGACTACCTTTTCAATTTCCATTATCCATTTTATCGCAATCAGAACTCTGGCACATTCCATAATCGGTAAATGTGGATTCCTGAGTGACGGAATCCGACAAGGCAGTTCCGATTGGTTTTAAATGGTTACGGAAATTGACAAGGCAATTCTGATGCTGAAGAGAAAGGACCAAATGATGATTCAGCCTCGATTTCACTAGTAACAGTCTATTAAATCATTTCAGAATTATTTTATTAGAATTTTGTGGTTCTGGATTTTAAGAACCTCATTACTCAGTGTCAAGTAAAAGCTCAGTCAGTTCTAAGATTGTATTGAGTTTTTCATCTTGCTAAATTAACTGGTTGCAGTGGGACAGTTTTTATCACTGAACCAATCAGAATGCTTCAATCATATTTTCATTTGGTTGTTTCTGTCATCATTCATGACATCACTTTCTGGTATTATGACATCACAGCCTGGTATTACAACATCACGTCATGTCATTCTGTTGCAACTCAGTGAGTTCTGGGGACTGACTGAGCCTTTAAATGGCTGTGAGAAAGTGTTTGTATCTCTCACTGAGTAATGAGTTGCTTGAAACCTAGAATAACAAAATTCTAAATGTAACATATATGATTCTAAAATGAATTAATAGACTGTTTAGTGTAATAGGATAAATTTATCAAGGCTTTATTACACTCTCACATCCTAAGTTATGTGATAAATTACATTTCTCACTATATATATATATATATAACACTTCTTAATATATATTACATTTCTCACTGAGTATATATATATATTACATTTGTTACTGTGTATATTTCACTGTATATATATTACATTTCTCCCTGTATATATATTACATTTCTCGATGTATATATTACATTTCTCACTATAACTAATAATTTCTTACTATATATATTACATTTCACACTGTATATATTAAATTTCTCACTATATATTACATTTTTCACTATATATATATTACATTTCTCACTATAACTTACATTTTTCACTGTATATATTACATTTCTTGCTGTATATATTACATTTCCCACTATATAGTACATTTCTCACTATAACTACTAAATTTTTCACTAAATATGTTACATTTCTCACTATATTACATTTCTCACTATATATAGTACATTTCTCACTATATAGTACATTTCTAACTATAACTTACTTTACTCACCATATATGTTACATTTCTCACTATATTACATTTCTCACTATATATAGTACATTTCTCACTATATAGTACATTTCTCACTATAACTTACATTTCTCACCATATATGTTACATTTCTCACTATACAGTACATGTCTCACTATACATATTACATGTCTCACTATATATAGTACATTTCTCACTATATATAGCAGATTTCTCACTATAGATAACTATTACATGTCTCGCTATACATATTAAATTTCTCACCATGTATAGTACATTTCTCACTATATATAGTACATTTCTCACTGTCTATATTTCATTGTATAAAATGATCCCCTACCAATACACATTACATTTCTCACTCTATATATATATTACATTTCTCAACAAACATGTATTTAATACATTTCTCACTACAGAAAAGTGAGGAATTTTACCTTGAAATGACCGGGGAGTGTGATGACACACCGACCTATCCGGCCACATCGGTAATTAGTCTGACACCAGGGCGCGCTGCATGTGCATGTCCAGTCCATATTTGTAAATCAATATTTTTAATGCGATCGGGAGTAATTGGTGAACTAAATTGTAATTGTCATGCCGATATCAGAATGCTTGATAAAAATTGTTGAGGAACAAGACAAGAAGGAAAATTTAAAGTGCATGAATAAAGTAACTAGCAGTTAATAAAAAACATTTGATATGCTTAGTAATGCAAACACATAGTTGTAAGCTGTTCTATCCTGATGCAGGAATTAGTGAAACCCTCACTTCCTCATACAAATGTATTAACAAACTTATTTTAACGCTTGATCATTCCTGAACATGAAAAGGACCACTGGATTATGCAAATGTGCTCACATACTGATATAAAAAACACAATAGAATTAAATTGACTGTTGTTTAACAGCTCATCAATGCATTAAGCAGCCCCAGAGAGAGGGGAAGGATACATAGGGACCCGGGACCGTGCCCTACTCTTACTATCAAATAGATTCATATGCTTGGAGGATAAAATCCGATACTGGTAATTGCCCAGTTGATGTCTCCATCCGATGGACTAGGCTATGGGAAAGTGTCTCCCACAAGAACCCACCGACAAAACTCAGTGGCGCTGGTGAGGCTTGAACCCTTGTCCTCTGGTATCAAGTTAACTGTGCTATACACTGCGACACACCAGAACCCTTGTCCTCTGGTATCAAGTTGACTGTGCTATACACTGGGACACACCAGAACCCTTGTCCTCTGGTATCAAGTTGACTGCTATACACTGGGACACACCAGAACCCTTGTCCTCTGGTATCAAGTCAACTGTGCTATACACTGGGACACACCAGAACCCTTGTCCTCTGGTATCAAGTTGACTGCTATACACTGGGACACACCAGAACCCTTGTCCTCTGGTATCAAGTCAACTGTGCTATACACTGGGACACACCAGAACCCTTGTCCTCTGGTATCAAGTCAACTGTGCTATACACTTGGACACACCAGAACCCTTGTCCTCTGGTATCAAATCAACTGTGCTATACACTGGGACACACCAGAACCCTTGTCCTCTGGTATCAAGTCAACTGTGCTATACACTGGGACACACCAGAACCCTTGTCCTCTGGTATCAAGTCAACTGTGCTATACACTGGGACACACCAAAACCCTTGTCCTCTGGTATCAAGTCAACTGTGCTATACACTGGGACACGCCAGAACCCTTGTCCTCTGGTATCAAGTCAACTGTGCTATACACTGGGACACGCCAGAACCCTTGTCCTCTGGTATCAAGTCAACTGTGCTATACACTGGGACACACCAGAACCCTTGTCCTCTGGTATCAAGTCAACTGGCTATACACTGGGACACACCAGAACCCTTGTCCTCTGGTATCAAGTTAACTTTGCTATAAACTGGGACACACCAGTCCTAAACAGCAATAATACTTAATGATGTAAGATGAGGAAAAGACTGGCAGTCCTTTATGTTTGGTTCATTATCACTTATGTTATTCTAACACACTTTAGGAATGTCCTTCATTCTGATTGGTTGAGTAATTTATAATGTGCAATGTATAAATATGTATAAACATATTTAGCAAGGTTCATATAAAACAATCATTCTGACTGGATGAAAGATATAAAGTTATATTTCATTGAACGACGTCACTGACTTCAAATAAATCAAGATGGCGGCCCGTATGGAATCATGTTCGACTGTTGATAAGGACTGTTTTGACAGCTTTAGATGCATTCCCTGGTTAACGTGTATTAGAATTAGCCCGAACTTTTGAATTTTGAGACAGAATATCGACTATTAAATGTTGTTCAATGGCTCCGCTATCACGTAGCCATTTAATTAACAACCTTTGTGACCATGAAACGGTTGATGTACAGTCTTACAATTCAAAGTACTGACTATTTTACCCTGTATAAAATTATTGTTATCTTGCTTCTTCCTTAACCCTTAGCCCGCTGTAAATTTATAATGGAATGTCCTTTCTTTAAATTTAGATAATTCAATCTATGTTACAAAGGGGTGTTTTGGAGAAATGGCTGATGACCAGCCGGACATGTAAACCTTGATCGCCTGCGAATTACTAGCAGGCTGATCGGGTTTACAATGGACGCAAAGGCTATTGTAGTTGCCTTTAGCATGGGTTAATGAAGGAGGCAATTTCCTCCACTATCATTCTACTACGTGAATATTCAGGCTATAGAGAGAACTAAGAAATATTCAGTTTGATTTCATCATTTTGTTTATTGTATCTTTAACCTAATCTGGTATAATATTAATAACGTGTTACGGATTTTTACTTAATTTTAAGGATTTCATCTTTCTTTAAAACCATGAGCATGTAATGTCTAAATTTGTGTAGGTCAAGCTATCTTTTGTATTTCAGTTTTCCAAGAATGCAACATTTTGTATCTTTTTATTCCTTGCTTATTTTGTAACACTTTGAGGGCAGTCTAGTCTCGATCATCCAGACCTCACGCGAGACACTTAAATAAGTCCATGCGCTGATTTGGTGTATTTAGATTATTTTAATATATGTGACATGATGATGATGCCGCAAAAAGTATATGCTGATTGGTCAACGTCATTATATTTAATAAGGACATACACACATTACACTGAAATAAATGTTGCACGTAATACAACGTGCACTTAGATGTTACAACGTGCACTTAGATGTTACAAGTTGCACTTAGATGTTACAACGTGCACTTAGATGTTACAACGTGCACTTAGATGTTGCAGTCAAAATGACATCACATGATAGTCAGTTTTGGTGTTTGGTGCCATCTATCGGTCAACCTTTTAATGAACAACAAGTCCAGATGCTCGCTAGCGCTAGCAGTCAGCTTGAGTGTGTCTGGATGATAGACGACGAAAGGCCATCAGAATAATGCTTATTTTATCATACATAATGCAGCAAAATCTAACATTCCTTTCAAACTAAAATATTATTATTGCAGTTAATATCTTAGGTGAAATATCACTACAGTTCATGTTTACATGTATATTTGATAAATAATATAAATAAATTCTGAACTTGAAAATTCTGTTTAAATTTACGGATTGATAGTTTATTGATAATTAATATTTTTGTTGTGTATTAAAATCGTATCATAGGTAGCAGTACAATATAAGAATAAACTACAAAACTATTTACTACATTCATTGTAATAATTACAAGGGAGGTGGATGTATAAACTGAAATCGATAACAGGAATATAAATTTTCCCTTATAATTTATAAATTATTTATCTGTTACATGTATGCATTATGTTAATTACAGAGCCAGGTACCACATGGGAAACAGAAAACTGTTCCAAGACATCAGAAACGAGAACCAGCTCCACCCCTACCTACAGAAAAAGTAAGTATAGGGTTAAAGGGGTTGATGCACTATTTTCAAACAATGTTTATTTTAAAGGGCTCTGAAAAACTTGAAAAAAGCTGAAAGAATTATCAAAATGCCATGAAATATAAAGGAGATATGACCTATTGAAAATTTGCGAAGAGAACATAAATGGAGGCGGCCATCTTGAAATGATGACATCATTGTGCCCTTTTACCATATATGGCATATTGGCTAAATGTCTTTTAAAGCAAAGAAAATCACTGCAAATGAAAAATAACCATGCAATTTATACATTTTACATCTGTATACTTATTTTTAATCAATTTGCAGTGATTTTCTTAGCTTTAAAATGTATTTTGTCAATATGCCATATATGGTAAAAAGGCACGATGACGTCATCGTTCCAAGATGGACGCCTTCATTTATGTTCATTGCACCAACTATAACTGTATTTAAATTTTGAATGTTGTGATCGTTATATCACTTGTTTAATAGTTGCAAATTCTGTTTAATGGCGACGCATTAGCAGGATTTATGTCAAGGTGCGTTAGTGGGGGCAGGGGATAGGGGTTTGGGGGGCATCAGGTATACTCCATAAATCTGACATGTTCTATTTACTATACCCTTAATTGGCAGAGCATTTGCCATACAAAATTCCATAAACAAAACACAGCCCATTCCGCTCCCTCCACCCCATACTTCCTTTGGAAAAAAGGAAGATATGTTTTGTAGATAATATATATGACCCTTGAATGAATCGGTGTGTCTGTTCTTACAGTTTGAGCAGGATGATTATGTGGAGCCAGTGACAGTCGCACAACCAGGTAAGGCCAGTAGATTAAGCTCGACTTTTTCAAGAACATTTATTTTTTTGTCATAGTACCCTTCACTTGATCGTCGTCTGCTTCGTCGTCATCTGCATCCGGGTAAATGTTTGTAGGTAAGCTTGATTCTCCAAAACCACTTTACATGATGGACTGAAACTTCACACATGTATTCAGCATCATTAGACAACATCAGACAGCCAGGTTCTATAACTCATGCTTTTTTTTTAACAAAATTATGGCCACTTTGATACTAAGAAAATTTGGTTAACAAAATGCAATAATTCTGTTATGCAATTAAGAAAAATTATGCCCTTCAACATAGTTTCCACATAAATAAACAAGGCCTTGGAAGTAAAGCGTCTGCACTGACAGCCCCATAAATAAATTAGGCCTTGGAAGTAAAGCGTCTGCACTGACAGCCCCATAAATAAACAAGGCCTTGGAACCATTCCAAGTTGGAAGTAAAGCATCTGCAGGCCTTGGAAGTAAAGCATCTGCAGGCCTTGGAAGTAAAGCGTCTGCAGGCCTTGGAAGTAAAGTGTCTGCAGGCCTTGGAAGTAAAGCGTCTGCAGGCCTTGGAAGTAAAGCGTCTGCAGGCCTTGGAAGTAAAGCGTCTGCACTGACAGGCCCATAAATAAATTAGGCCTTGGAAGTAAAGCGTCTGCACTGACAGCCCCATAAATAAACAAGGCCTTGGAACCATTCCAAGTTGGAAGTAAAGCATCTGCAGGCCTTGGAAGTAAAGCATCTGCAGGCCTTGGAAGTAAAGCGTCTGCAGGCCTTGGAAGTAAAGCGTCTGCAGGCCTTGGAAGTAAAGCGTCTGCAGGCCTTGGAAGTAAAGCGTCTGCACTGACAGGCCGTGTTTCTTCTTTTATTTGTTGTTTTAACAACTTTTTCTGAAAAAAAGTAGGGGAGGGCGGTGGGGAAATAAAATAATAATGTGAGCAAAAATGATAAAACATTTTTCCATAGCATATTACTTTTAATTTACGTATTTATGAGCTTTTTAAGTATTAATTGTTAAAGAAACATTGTAGGCCTTTTTTTGCCAGGGTTCTAAAGACAAGGTCACACCAGAGTTGACCTTCATCATTCTAAAGACAAGGCCACACCAAAGTTGACCTTCAACATTCTAAAGACAAGGCCACACTAAAGTTGACCTTCGTCGTTCTAAAAACAAGGCCACACCAAAGTTGACCTTCGTCATTTTAAAGACAAGGCCACACCACAGTTGACCTTCGTCGTTCTTAAGACAAGGCCACACCAAAGTTGACCTTCGTCATTCTAAAGACAAGGCCACACATAGTTGACCTTCATTGTTCTAAAGACAAGGCCACACCAAAGTTGACCTTCATTGTTCTAAAGTCAAGGCCACATCAAAGTTGACCTTCATCATTCTAAAGACAAGGCCACATTAAAGTTGACCATCATCATTCTAAAGACAAGGTCACACCAAAGTTGACCTTCGTCGTTTTAAAGACAAGGCCATACCAAAGTTGACCTTCGTCATTCTAAAGACAAAGCCACACCAAAGTTGACCTTCGTCGGTCACCATTCTTCCCAAAACAACATTGCTAACGCTTGCTTATATCAACAATTATTTAATGTAAAAAGCGTCTTCTTAATAGAGATTACAAAATGGAGCAGACTAACGTCCCTTTGGTCGGGTATAAATTCTCACTTTATTGTTAACTTCAGATCATCAGGGGCAATCAGTTTTGGAAATCATAACTATTTTGTTTTTCAATTTGCCGTAAATTTAAGGTCGGTAGGTTGGTAATACACTACACACACAAGTAGACTGTATCTACAGTCTACTTGAGTGTGTAGTGTATTATATGTACAGTCTATGTGTGTGTGTAGTGTATTGTATCTATCTACAGTTTACTTGTGTGTGTAGTGTATTATATGTACAGTCTACATGTGTGTGTAGTGTATTGTATCTATCTACAGTCTACTTGTGTGTGTAGTGTATTGTATCTACAGTCTACTCGTGTGTGGAATACCACGCAACAGTACATGATACCCCACCCAGTCACTCTTTCCTGACACCGGGCCAACCAGACGTAGTACTATCCATTATTTGCTCATGAAACAAGGGTTACATGTAACTACTACCATTTTTAAAGTGTTTGGTATGACGCGACCAGGGGTCTCGAACCACCCCCTCCCGATTGCTGGCCAGACACTAACCACTACACACTACACACTATACACTTCAGTTTAATAACTTTGTGTTGTGCACCACTGTTATCAGGGGCGTAGCCAGAGCGTTTTGGATAATACGCCCTGGGGGAGGGTGTGGGAGGGGGTGTCCCCCTCGTGCTGGTGGGGGTCCGAGGGTCCTCCCCCGGGAAAATTTAGAAATTTGAGTGCAATTTCGGAGGTTTCTGGCTTCATTTGAGCGAGATTTTGGAGGCTCTTGCCTCCATTCATTAAGTGTGTTTTTAAAAATACTGCCTCACCCCCTACCACACTTCAATTTTAATTGCTGATTTTAAAAAAATAAGAACTTTTATTTTTTCACATTCGATTTTCTAGAGTACGCCCAGAGTAATAAGGAGTATGCCTGGCTACGCCCCTGGTTATGACTTCCCCTCCGTGACTAAAAGCAGATGATTGGCCAATACAATTATGATACAACATGTACGATTGGTCAATACAATTATGATACAACATGTATGATTGGTCAACACAATTATGATACAACATGTATGATTGGTTCATACAAGTATGATACAACATGTATGATTGGTCAGTAAAATTTTGATACAACATGTATAATTGGTCAATAAAATTATGATACAAGATGTATAATTGGTCAATAAAATTATGATACAAGATGTGTGATTTTATTTATAGAAGTGCCAAAGAGAAAACATTTTGGTGTTCCTGTTTTACCCGGAATGGCTAAACTGGATATTGCAGGTAAGCATGGAGTGGACAGGCCACAGGAATTCAAAGTTATAAGTTACAGTATCTCTTAGATGTCAATAAATAGATGATGTAAAAAAAAATCGGAGAGAACTTTCTATATTACCAAGTATAAAAAAGTGGGTGGGGTATTTTTTTATTTTATTTCTTACATTCTTATTATTGAACTTCCAATCCCTGTGGTTCTACCGATCTATCCTCAGCCTCACTCCCATGACTTTCAGTTCCCCTCATCATTTTGTCTATGCACTCACTAGATTGTGCCGTGCGTTCGAAATCACACAGATAAGTAGAAATTAACAAATGTTCAATTCTTATGTTGTATATGCTAATTTGTACACGTCTACTCAACCTGTTATAAGTATTTAACTAAGAAAATATTTACATTCACACAAAAAAATAATATATATATACTGCTGTGGGTTCGAATCCCACTGGGAGCTTGATTTCTCAAGTGAGAAAGTGTCGATTCTTACGGATGGCGGGAGGTATACAGTACTAGTTCTACCCAGGAAAATTGGGGTGGTCAGCCTCTACCACAAAAATATTTAGCATCATATATGGCCTAACGTGCTAAAATGACAGATTTTAGTGGGGGCGCCCCAAACCCCTCTGCCGCTGGATCTGTTCAACATGAACCTTGGTGATCTTACACAACTGAAGTGATATCATGTACATTTTGTAAAAAGTATTTATAGAAACAAAACCTGATTACTGGGTTACTGAAACCGACACTTGGTAGTTCTGTTGGTAGTTAGTTCAATGGACTTTCCACATGGTCAATTTTTGTAAACATTACAAGTAACTCGCAAACGCCATACACGTTTCAATTTGCAGCCAGTATTGTTTTCACTCTAGGTCAGACCATATTTGCAGAACAATTGTGTAAATCTATAGAAACATATTTCTTAATATTGTGTTCTATTTCAGATGTAGCTCCTTCAAAACCTGTGCACCAAAACAGATCTCTACCGCCTCCACCTGTTGGTATGTATTCTCTACCCCCACCACCTGTTGGTATGTATTCTCTACCCCTACTACCTGTTGGTCCCCACCACCTGTTGGTATGTATTCTCTACCCCCACCACCTGTTGGTATATATTCTCTACCCTCACCACCTGTTGGTATATATTCTCTACCCCTACCACCTGTTGGTATATATTCTCTACCCCCAACACCTGTTGGTATATATTCTCTACCCCTACCACCTGTTGGTATGTATTCTCTAACCCCACCACCTGTTGGTATGTATTCTCTACCCCCACCACCTGTTGGTCCCCACCACCTGTTGGTATGTATTCTCTACCCCCACCACCTGTTGGTATGTATTCTCTACCCCCAACCACTGTTGGTATATATTCTCTACCCCCACCACCTGTTGGTATATATTCTCTACCCCCAACACCTGTTGGTATATATTCTCTACCCCAACCACCTGTTGGTATATATTCTCTACCCCCACCACCTGTTGGTATGTATTCTCTACCCCGCTACCTGTTGGTATGTATTCTCTACCCCCACCATCAATGAAAACTCAGAAAAATTCGAAAAACAGCTGGATTGGATTGGTAACACTAGAGTTATGGCCCTTGTTTTGCTGGAAAATGCCATATTAAGCCTTGTGAACACTCTAGCACCTTCATTTTGTATATGATCTTAACGAAACTTGTATCGATTGTTGATATTGATGAAATCTTGGACAAGTTTGAAAACCAGCTATATCGGGCCAGCAACACTAGAGTTATGGCCCCTTAAATTACGGAAAATGCCTTATTTAGCCTTTTGAACACTCGAACATCTTTATTTTGCATTTCATCTTTACCAAACTTTGTCAGTGTCTTTATATCAATAAAAGCTTGGACGATTTCGAAAACCAGCCAAATCGGACCAGTAACACTAGAGTTATGGCCCTTGATTTACTTTTATAGGGAAAAACTTAATCATCTTTTCTGAAAATATTTGAGCCAAAAGGTCACACTTATACAGGAAAACCTTGAAACTTAAAAAAAAATCTTCTCCGAAAATACAAGAGCCAAAAGTTTAATATTTTGCATTTATCATAAGCTTATGGTCCTCTAAAAATTTGTTCAAATGGTGACCCTGGGGTCCAATTTGGCCCCGCCCCACGGGTCACATGTTTTACATAGACTTATATAGGGAAACACTTAAAATATCGTCTTTTCTGAAACCACAAGAGCCAAAGGTTTAATATTTTGAATTTACCATCAGCTTATGTTCCTCTACCAAGTTTGTTCAAATGGTGACCCTGGAATGAAATTGGGCCCACCCCAGGGGTCACATGTTTTACATAGACTTATATAGGAAAACCTTGAAACTTAAAAACTCTTCTTCTCTGAAACTACAAGAGCCAGAGATTTAATATTTTGGATTTACCATCAGCTATGGTCGTCTACGAAGTTTGTTCAAATGGTGACCCTGGGGCTAAGCTTGGCCCCGCCGCAGGGGTAACATGTTTTACATAGACATATATGAAAAAAACTTAAATAATCCTCTTCTCTGAAACTACAAGAGCCAGACATTTAATATTTTGGATTTACCACAAGCTTATGGTCCTCTACCAAGTTTGTTCAAATGGTGACCCTGGGGTCCAATTTGGCCCTGCCCCCTCGTGGTCACATATTTTGCATCGACTTACAGAGGGAAAATCTTTAAAAAAAAAATCGTGTTTTCTGAAACTACAAGAGCCAGAGGATTAATATTTTGCATTTACCACAAGCTTCTGGTCCTCTACCAATTTGTTGAAATGGTGACCTGTGGCCAGTGGTCACATGTTTTTCAATGACTTATATTAGGGAAAAAATTAAAAAATCTTCTCTGAAACTACAAGGGCCAAAGTTTAATATTTTGTATTTACTATAAGCTTACGGTCCTCTATGAAATTTGTTCAAATGGTAACCCTGGGGTCAAATATGGGTCCGCCCAGGCATCACATGTTTTACATAGACTTATATAGGGAAAAACTAAAAATTCTTCTCTGAAACTATATTTATCAAAGGTTTAATATTTTGTATTTACCATAAGCTTATGGTCCTCTTCAAAGTTTGTTCAAATGGTGACCCTAGGGTAAATTGTGTACAGCCAATAAAGCAATACACGCCCGCTTGGGCCTCTTGTTTGATTATTTGTTTTATGAACCATTGAGAAAGAGAAATGGCTTAGGAGGAGGGAGAAAATAAAAAATTAGAAAAGATGTTTTTATTTTTTGTTGGAAATAAAAAGATAATGAAATGTTCTATTAAAATCTATTAAAAAATAAAAAAATAAAAAAATCGCAACGGATTTTATTTTTTTCCTTATTTTGTTTTATCATAGGAATGTTTCATAAAAACAGTCAAATAAAAAAGGCCTTAGTAAGTATTTATCATATACATTTCAGGGGCATAGCTTGCCTTTTTGAAGCTGCAGGCCTGCTTAATTTCTGAGCACTGTAGTGGGGTCTGGGGCATCCTCTCCCAGAATCTTTTTGATAAATAGAGTGTTTCTTGGCGCATTCTGGTGCATTTTTGAGATTTCCCAAAATAATCTGCAGGCCCGGGCCTGCAGTGCCTTAGTGCAGCTACACCACTGCCTTCACAGTTTACACAGGCCTAGATGGTGATACAACACGACATTGTGAATACAAAACGTCTATTTTTAGTAAGATAGTGAAACAGAATCGGAAAATGTTAGTAGTGTTACATGTTTTTGTAGTCAAACACTTGTTTTACCTGTCATTGTTTACATTAATCTATTGGACTGAGCCGAATGCCGCCAAATTATCGAGTTAGAACTGTAGTAAATTCATGCGACATGTATATTGTGTTTACTGCTTAAAAACATTTGTCCATGTAAAAGCCTTAAGTGATCATTGGTTAGATAGAGACAGATAGCGATACAAAAATCTTTTTTTATTTATCTTTTTTAGTAACATAGCGGTATAGATTCAGAAAATAGTAGTGTTACATGTTTTGTATTTCATTCTCAGAAATTGATGGTAGAAGGGAGATGTTATTCATAGGTATGTAATAAAATGTTGTTTCTTTTCAGCTGAACCAAGCGTTAAAAAATCGAAATCAAGGAATGGTGTTGGAAACTACACACATGTTTCTCTGAACAAAACAAATGAGCCCGCCATCCAAACCAATGACTCTTCCATCCAAAACAATGTGGTGGAGATGACAGAAGTAAGTATTTTTACTAAATTGGTTAGGTTTTGTTGAAATAAAAAAATATTATTTATCATCCGACAACTCATGTTTTCTGTTCTTTTCATTTCCATTACACAGTAACAAGGTGGTACGTACTGGGGTTTAGGCAACAATCTTCCCCATAAGCACCCTTTTTACAAAATTATTATATCCACTTTCACAACGCGAAGTGGGGACTATAGGAATTGCGTTGTCCGTAACGTTCTGTTTTGTCTCGTCTCGTCGCATCCTGTCACATAACACATTTTTATTTGTTCCCAAACTTCATATACACATAACAACTGATGAACTTATGTCCCTGTACAACACCCATTGTTGATTGCCGTATTTATAACAGAATTATGGCCCTTCATTTGACTTAGAATTTAAGCAGGGGTATTCATCACCTTCGGTGATAGTTCTAGTAGCACGCAGGCATTTATAGGGACCAGTATGATATTGAAAAAACATTCAGTGGACTTTAGAAAGTTGCAATTTTATGGAATTTCTTACCGTATTTGTAGGCAGACTACGTACGACAACGGTGGTACCATGGTAACATCCTTAGACAAGATGCAATGGCAAGACTTCAAGAAAAAAATTTGGTAAGGCTTTTGGTCAATACATTTCATAATAATGCAGCAATAGTCTTCACCTTTACCGATGTTTATTATTATTATGTTCAACTTGTTTCTTAATACGGGTTATTTGGTTGGAAATTTTGTGAAGAGGTCGACAATAAATAAATATTGCATCTCAGTGAGGGTGACAATGGATATTTTCAACCTGAGGAAAATAATGTTGACCGAGGATAAGCCATTTATATTGTGTCTATAGAGTTTGGATTCTTAAAATATGCAAGTAATATATATATACCGCGTCATCAGTATGTTTAGAAACGGTGTACATCTGTTGTAAAATTTTCCTGTTTATGGCGGGGATAGGGACTTTAAATTAAAATATTCCTGCATTACGAGACACCTGTGTTAAGAGACTTTTTTTTTTCCTCCCTTACTGGTCTCTTCCTTTAATGGCCTATTAATACAGGTTTAGCTACATATTAATCTGGTTGTATTTGTAGGATGGCATGACTATTGTATTTGATAATGGTTGTATTTGTAGGTCATGAATTTGATAACCATTGTATTTTTAGGATGGCATGTATTTGATAACCATTGTATTTGTAAGATGGCATGTATTTGATAATGGATGTATTTGTAGGGTGGCATGCATTTGATAACTGTTGTATTTGTAGGAGGTCATGTATTTGATGACATTTGTATTTGTAGGATGGCATGTATGTAGTAATAGATGTAGGATGGCATGTATTTGATAACTGTTTTATTTGTAGGATGGCATATATTTATAAGGGATGTATAAGTAGAATGGCATGTATCTGATAACTGTTATATTTGTAGGGTGGCATGTATTTGATAATGTTTGTACTTGTAGGATGGCATGCATTTGATAAGGGATGTATTAGTAGGATGGCATGTATTTGATAACTGTTGTATTTGTAGGTGGTCATGTATTTGATAACTGTTGTATTTGTAGGATGGCATGTATTTGGTAATGGATGTATTAGTAGGATGGCATGTATTTGATAACATTTGTATTTGTAGGGTGGCATGTATTTGATAATGGTTGTACTTGTAGGATGGCATGTATTTGATAAGGGATGTATTAGTAGGATGGCATGTATTTGAAAACTGTTGTATTTGTAGGAGGTCATGTATTTGATAACATTTGTATTTATAGGATGGCATGTATTTGATAACCATTGTATTTGTAGGATGGCATGTATTTGATAACTGTTGTATTTGTAGGAGGTCATGTATTTGATAACATTTGTATTAACAGGATGGCATGTATTTGATAACTGCTGTATTTGTAGAAGGTCATGTATTTGATAACATTTGTATTTGTAGGATGGCATGTATTTGATAATGGATGTATTAGTAGGATGGCATGTATTTGATAACTGTTGTATTTGTAGGAGGTCATGTATTTGATAACATTTGTATTTGTAGGATGGCATGTATTTGATAATGGATGTATTAGTAGGATGGCATGTATTTGATAACTGTTGTATTTGTCGGATGGCATGTATTTGATAACATTTGTATTTGTAGGATGGCATGTATTTGATAATGGTTGTATTTGTAGGATGGCATGTATTTGATAATGGATGTATTAGTAGGATGGCATTTATTTAATAACTGTTGTATTTGTCGGATGGCATGTATTTGATAACATTTGTATTTGTAGGATGGCATGTATTTGATAACCATTGTATTTGTTGGATGGCATGTATTTGATAACCATTGTATTTGTAGGATGGCATGTATTTGATAACATTTGTATTTGTAGGATGGCATGTATTTGATACGGAAAAGCACCCAGGGTGGTAATAAGCCTTATACTCTACAAATATTCTACAACGGAGCGGATTTCAACCTGCCTATAAGAAGAAGAACTGACAACAAGTTTGCAGTTGGTTCGGAGAAGCCGAACGAAAAGGTATTTTTATAATTTTATGACTAAAAGGTACTGTTAGTGATCTAATAGTTCATGTCAGGTGTGGCAGACTGTGTCTTTCTCCCTACTTCACTTAAATCACCCCCATTCCCCCACCCTTACTCACAGCCCACTATAATGAGAGAAAATAAGTTTGTCACTGTAAATTGTTTAAAATGGGTTGAGAATTTTGTTTTTGTTTTTGTTTTTATTAAAATTTCCTAAGTTATAAAGCCCCTAATCTCCAGTCCTGGACCTGGATCTGCCCCTGATCTCGAATCCTGGATCTGCCCCTGATCTCCAATCCTGGATCTGCCCCTGATCTCCAGTCCTGGATCTGCCCCTGATATCTCTTGTTTAATTTGAATAAATTTGAATAAATTAGAAAGGATTAAGGAATACATCTGCATATAAGTTTTTACAGAATGTAAGTTATACCGAAAAATGATACATGTATTTAAAAATTATTGGTAATTTATTTAGTTCTTTTGTGTAGCATTTATTGTACAGTATATAAATATATAAAAGTGATTATATAAATTGTATGGGGATATTATGTTTCAGAAGACAATTTTGAATAATAACACTTTTTTTTTTAAAATACAAACTTTTTTCTTTAACTCCCTATCTGATAGTATATATGATATATAACAACAGTATTTTTCTCTTTCAGAATTTTACAAACCTGTTGGAATTGGTGAATTTTTTCAAGGTGAACAAACTAGTCCTTAAAGGTGGCATCCATGCCAAACTATTTAAATCCTTACCACAGACCTAGTAGTCCAACTAAATCCTTACCACAGACCTAGTAGGCCCACTAAAGAAGTAAACAGTATTAGATTTATTACAGATATATTGATAAAAGATCAGAATTTGTCAGTTGCAGAAAGTTCAAATTCACCAGATATAAGTAACTTGGAATGTACAAATAACTAACTGTGATGTTGAGTCACAGTTGAAGGTGATGTCATTTTTCGAGAACGGTCAACAAAGTGAAATATTTTGAGTAAAATCATGCAAAAACTGATTTTAAAATGTAATAAATTGATTATTTAACTGCTGGGTCCAATTATAAAGAACTTGATGGTAGGCATGTTTTGTTATTTCATGCAATTGCTTGCTTCATGCAGTTGCTTGCTGATGAAAATGTGTGAAGAAGTTGTTTTTTTATGTGATGTAACAAGAAAACAGTCACACTGTCCACTATATTCGAGAAACATAGTTTAAATTATATGTATTTGATTGATTTGCTTAAATTTGTAAGTTTTATGGAGGAAATAAAATTTCTATATAACGACATGTGTACCATCTTGTGAAGGATTTTCATATAATCAAGCAAGAAGTTAAATAATCACTATTTATTACATTTCTGCAGATGAATAATTAGTGTTTTTTGTGGCAAATGTCGTAATTTGACGGAACATTTTTAACTAACTCCGGTAGACTTTTATACTGATGCTGACTAAGTTAGTAATTCACTCAAATTGACCAGAAATACTGTCTTTTAATTTAAACAAAATGTCAAAGAATGGATACAAACATGTTAAGATTTAATAAATAGTTAATTCAACCTTTGGGTTTAAATATCAGGAATTCTTTCATTCGTTACAAGGTTTGTTTATTTTCCTCAGTCACATCTGTTCATCATGCCTCCAGAGATCCAGTCTCTCATAAAGAATTTTTGATATTCAGTCATTTGTTAAATATTCTCTGTATTAAGCTGATTAAGAATATCTGTGATATAAAAGTGAAAGTACCTTTAGGTGTCTATGTATTTGTGAGTGGTGCAAGCACCTTTAAATGTTTATGTGTTTGTGAGTGGTGCAAGTACCTTTAGGTGTCTATGTATGTGTGAGTGGTGTAAGTACCTTTAGGTGTTTATGTATTTGTGAGTGGTGCAAGCACCTTTAAATGTTTATGTGTTTGTGAGTGGTGCAAATACCTTTAGGTGTCTATGTATGTGTGAGTGTTGCAAGTACCTTTAGGAGTCTATGTATTTGTGGGTGGTGCAAGCATCTTTAAGTGTATGTGTATGAGTTTCTTGTTATCTGGTCAGATATTTTAACTGATGTTTCTTATATTTTTATCTGTTGCTTTCACAAGCTTTATTAACTAATGACAACATACTTTTATACATTCCTTCTTAATGGTTGTTAACCAAGCTTAACTGGTTAAATAGAATGTAGGTCTACAGCCAAACAGTCTTTATTATTGAGAGTTAGGAAAAAGGCAAAAGAATTATCGAAATCGGATGATGAACAAAGAATATGTGATCATTTGAAGTTTGTTCTAAAAATGGATATTGGAGCCACCATTTTGGGAACTATGACATCACAAGAAGAGAAGATGAAGAACAACTAGTTTGCAGGTTTACCTTGTGTCATATGAGATTATGTGAAAATTGAGTTCAGTACGAATGGCTGTATTATAACATCGCTGATTACAACTGTTTTTATCAAACCATTAATTGTTTCTCAACCTTTGAAAAATGCAAAAATCATAATTGATCCTTACTTTGTGTAGTGCATTACCAAGTTGTAGTGAAATCCTGATTTTATTTAGATTTAACAAACGTAACTTTAAGCAGAGATGAATTACTGTGTTAGTTCTTTGCTTCAGGGCACTTGTGTGAAATTCTAATGCACTTAACAAAAATTCAACAAACCAATTGGTTGACGTTCAAAAATGTTAAATAGCACATAACCCATCGCAGATCCAGTCATGTGATGTTAACCGTCAAAATGTGACGTCATTTAGTTTATTTCAAAGTGTGTGTGAGTAAAACTAGCAAAACCACTTAAAAGCTTCATAAAAGGGATAACTAGTATTGGCATGTTGACTTTTGTGAAAGTATATTAGTTGTTTAATGGTCATGTCTAACTGCTCCGCTAACACGTTGCCATTAAGCAAAATGTGCGACCATCAAACCACTGATATATCATCCCAAAATTTGAAAGGAAAAGGTATGATAAGGGGGTGTTTTGGCCCCCAATATATTCAAAATGCAAAAAAATAATATTTACGTATAATCTGTTGTGCATATTGAAGTAAATTGATCATATTCTATCTTCAAAATATATTTTTATTTATTTTATTTATCTAGAAGATTTAATACGGTCTCAAAAAAAAAAAGGTATTTTTGGTAATTTTGTTATATTTTTTAGATTTTGGACCTTTCTGGGCAAGATTTTGATCCTAAAAATATAGAACGCACCTCCGAGCACACACAGTTTTTTAGCTGATGATGTATCCCTATCAAGTACCTGTTTCAACAAAAAATCAGCTGTGCTCGAGAGTGCGCTCTGTGTTTCCAAGACCAAAAACTGATTGAAAACTACTGAAAATGTCCTTTTTTTGAAAGAAAAGGCCTTGTTTGTGAGGCTCTTAAACTCATTTAGAGCCTTCAAACGTACTTGTAATGAGTTTTATAGTGATTCAGTTCATTTGTAGCTAAATTAGATGTTCAAAACTTGTGCATTAAAACTTTCAATATTGGGGGCCAATTTTGTCCCTTATCATACCTAGTCCTTTACCTGAGGTTTGCAGACTTCAGGTGAAGGTAATATGTAAATGATGATGGGATATTTGGCTGAGGGACTGGGAGTGGCAATGGACGCTTGAACATCGGGTGTACCTTTATTATAACTTCAATAGTCATGTATTGTGAGAACAGTACGATAATGTTTGAGAGAAAATATGGCTTTGTTATGTATACTGCCTGCAATGGCTAGCAGCCCCTTTTGCAGCAAACAGCCGCTTTTGCAGCAAACTGCCGACAGCCGCTTTTTCAGCGGTTTTTACATCTATGTTTAGCCTTGTTTTGACTTGCCAGGGTAATTGTTTTTTCTGTTTCTATGTACAGCCGCATCACTGAATAATAATATGGTGAACGGGGAAACAATTGTAACTAATATAAATAAATATCAAGATGCCAGTTTTGTACTGAACACTTGAAAATGTCCTGTAAAATGTAGGCCTTTTAATGCCAAATAAAGGTGATTTGTTGATACTGTCCGTAAAAACACAGTTCAAAACAGAACCCCACTAACTGAAAGTTTTGCAGGAAGTGATATCGCAGAACTCAGTACGAGTTACATGCAAAATGTTGAAGAGTAATATATATTATTTGTGTAAATAGTCTGAATACTAGTAAACAAGAATGAAAAAATATTTACATTGAAATTCAACCATTGTTGAAGAGATATTTTGAGATACCTTGTTAGGTAGATATTACAGACAATAACGTTACACTTATTTTGATACACATATATTAGTTTAATAAAAAAAGTTATAAATTTGCAATACTGTCTGTTATGCTGTTTCACCATTCAGTGACACATTAACCTACTGTTACAGCAGGCTGACTCTTGCTGTTTCACCATCAGTGACAAATGTATCTACTGTTAAAGCAGACTGCCTCTTGCTGTTTTGCCATTCAGTGACAAATGTATCTACTGTTAAAGCAGACTGCCTCTTGCTGTTTCGCCGTTCAGTGACAAATGTATCTACTGTTAAAGCAGACTGCCTCTTGCTGTTTCGCCGTTCAGTGACAAATGTATCTACTGTTAAAGCAGACTGCCTCTTGCTGTTTTGCCATTCAGTGACAAATGTATCTACTGTTAAAGCAGACTGCCTCTTGCTGTTTCGCCGTTCAGTGACAAATGTATCTACTGTTAAAGCAGACTGCCTCTTGCTGTTTCGCCGTTCAGTGACAAATGTATCTACTGTTAAAGCAGACTGCCTCTTGCTGTTTTGCCATTCAGTGACAAATGTATCTACTGTTAAAGCAGACTGCCTCTTGCTGTTTCGCCGTTCAGTGACAAATGTATCTACTGTTAAAGCAGACTGCCTCTTGCTGTTTCGCCATTCAGTGACAAATGTATCTACTGTTAAAGCAGACTGCCTCTTGCTGTTTCACCATTCAGTGACAAATGGATCTACTGTTGAGGCAGACTGCCTCTTGCTGTTTCACCATTCAGTGACAAATGTACATACTGTTAAATCAGGCCATCTATTGTGTTTCACCATTCAGTGACAAATGTACATACTGTTAAATCAGGCCTTCTATTGTGTTTCACCTTTCAGTGGCAAATGTACATACTGTTAAATCAGGCCTTCTATTGTGTTTCACCATTCAGTGACACATGTACATACTGTTAAATCAGGCCATGTGTTTCACCATTTAGTGACAAATGTACCTACTGTTGAGGCAGATTGCCTCTTGCTGTTTCACCATTCAGTGACAAATGTACATACTGTTAAATCAGGCCATCTATTGTGTTTCACCATTCATGACAAATGTATCTACTGTTAAAGCAGACTGCCTCTTGCTGTTTCACCATTCATTGACAAATGTACCTATTGTTAAAGCAGACTGCCTCTTGCTGTTTCACTATTCAGTGACAAATGTACCTACTGTTGAAAGAGACTTCATCTTGCTGTTTCACCATTCAGTGACAAATGTACCTACTACAGCAGACTGCCTCTTGCTGTTTCACCATTCATTGACAAATGTACCTATTGTTAAAGCAGACTGCCTCTTGCTGTTTCACTATTCAGTGACAAATGTACCTACTACAGCAGACTGCCTCTTGCTGTTTCACCATTCATTGACAAATGTACCTATTGTTAAAGCAGACTGCCTCTTGCTGTTTCACTATTCAGTGACAAATGTACCTACTACAGCAGACTGTCTCTTGCTGTTTCACCATTCATTGACAAATGTACCTATTGTTAAAGCAGACTGCCTCTTGCTGTTTCACCATTCAGTGACAAATGTATCGACTGTTAAAACAGACTGCCTCTTGCTGTTTCACCATTCAGTGACAATTAGATTGGACTTTTACGGTGCACCAACACAAAAAGGTTATATGGCGCCTAACAGGAATGAACGTGCCAGACTCATCCTCCATTTACATCAAAATAAAAAATAGTGGGGGGTGGGGGATGGTCCTGCTCCTCTGCATGTGACAGTGTGTTTGTGAGATTACAGTGGTTTTATTCTTACCTGGCAACCACATGGGGATTCAGTGACAAATGCATCCACTGTTAAATCAGGCATGCTCCGGCTTTAACAGAGTGTATACTACAGATTTTGCAGCAACTAAAAGCTCTGAAGGTGAGCAGATTCTAGGCAAATAATGCATATATTTATTTTGCGATATAAATGTTGACATCATTTGGCCTTCATAGTTTGTGGGAAACCCATATCTTCATACGCACTTCGTAAAACCAATATATTCATATGCACTTTGTAAAAGCCATATCTTCACATGCACTTGGTAAAAGCCATATCTTCAAACACACTTCTTAAAAGCCATATCTTGATAAGCACTTCGTAAAACCCATATCTTCATACACACTTCGTAAAAAGCCATATCTTCATACGCACTTCGTAAAACCCATATCTTCATATGCACTTAGTAAAACCCATATCTTCATACGCACTTCGTAAAAGTCATATCTTCATACGCACTACGTAAAACCCATATCTTCATACGCACATTGTAAAGCCATATCTTCATACGCACTTTGTAAAATCCATATCTTCATACGCACTTGGTAAAACCCATATCTTCATACGCATATTGTAAAAAGCCATATCTTCATACGCACTTCGTAAAACCCATATCTTCATACGCACTTCGTAAAACCCATATCTTCATATGCACTTCGTAAAGGCCATATCTTCATACACACTTCGTAAAACCCATATCTTCATACGCACTTCGTAAAAAGCCATATCTTCATAGGCACTTTGTAAAAGCCATATCTTCATACGCACTTCGTAAAAGCCATATCTTCATACGCACTTCGTAAAAGCCATATCTTCATACACACTTCATAAAACCCTTATCTTCATACGCACTTCGTAAAACCCATATCTTCATACGCACTTTGTAAAACCCATATCTTCATACACACTTCATAAAACCCACATCTTCATACGCACTTTGTAAAAGCCATATCTTCACATGCAATTGGTAAAAGCCATATCTTCACACACACTTCTTAAAAGCCATATCTTGATAAGCACTTCGTAAAACCCATATCCTCATACACACTTCGTAAAAAGCCATATCTTCATACGCACTTTGTAAAACCCATATCTTCATATGCACTTCGTAAAACCCATATCTTCATACGCACTACGTAAAAGTCATATCTTCATACGCACTACGTAAAACCCATATCTTCATACGCACTTCGTAAAAGTCATATCTTCATACGCACTTTGTAAAATCCATATCTTCATACGCACTTCGTAAAACCCATATCTTCATACGCACATCGTAAAAAGCCATATCTTTATACGCACTTTGTAAAAGCCATATCTTCATAGGCACTTCGTAAAACCCATATCTTCATACGCACTTCGTAAAAGCAATATCTTCATACACACTTCGTAAAAGTCATATCTTCATGCGCACTTCCTCAAACCCATATCTTCATACACACTTCGTGAAAGTCATTTCTTCATATACACTTTGTAAAAGTCATATCTTCATACGCACTTCGTAAAAGTCATATCTTCATATGCACTTCGTAAAACCCATATCTTCCTACACACTTCGTAAAACCCATATCTTCATACACACTTCGTAAAAGTCATATCTTCATACGCACTTCGTAAAAAGTCATATCTTCATATGAACTTCGTAAAACCCATATCTTCATACGCACTTCATAAAACCCATATCTTCATAGGCACTTCGTAAAACCCATATCTTCATACGCACTTCGTAAAAGCAATATCTTCATACACACTTCGTAAAAGTCATATCTTCATGCGCACTTCCTCAAACCCATATCTTCATACACACTTGGTGAAAGTCATTTCTTCATATACATTTTGTAAAAGTCATATCTTCATACGCACTTCGTAAAAGTCATATCTTCATATGCACTTCGTAAAACCCATATCTTCGTACACACTTCGTAAAAGTCATTTCTTCATACACACTTCGTAAAAGTCATATCTTCATACGCACTTCGTAAAAAGTCATATCTTCATATGAACTTCGTCAAACCCATATCTTCATACGCACTTCATAAAACCCATATCTTCATACGCACTTTGTAAAACCCATATCTTCATAGGCACTTTGTCAAACCCATATCTTCTTACGCACTTCGTAAAACTCATATCTTCATACGCACTTCATAAACCCATATCTTCCTACGCACTTCGTAAAAGTCATATCTTCATACGCACTTCGTAAAAGCCATATCTTTATACGCACTTCGTAAAACCCATATCTTCATACGCATTTCGTAAAACCCATATCTTTATACGCACTTCGTAAAAAGCCATATCTTCATACTCACTTCGTAAAACCCATATCTTCATATGCACTTTATAAAAGCCATATCTTCATACGCACTTCGTAAAAGCTGTATCTTCATACGCACTTCGTAAAACCCATATCTTCATACACACTTCGTAAAAAGCCATATCTTCATACACACTTCGTAAAAAGCCATACCTTCATATGCACTTCGTAAAACCCATATCTTCATACACACTTCATAAAACCCACATCTTCATACGCACTTTGTAAAAGCCATATCTTCACATGCACTTGGTAAAAGCCATATCTTCACACACACTTCTTAAAAGCCATATCTTGATAAGCACTTCGTAAAACCCATATCCTCATACACACTTCGTAAAAAGCCATATCTTCATACACACTTTGTAAAACCCATATCTTCATATGCACTTCGTAAAACCCATATCTTCATACGCACTACGTAAAAGTCATATCTTCATACGCACTACGTAAAACCCATATCTTCATACGCACTTCGTAAAAGTCATATCTTCATACGCACTTTGTAAAATCCATATCTTCATACGCACTTCGTAAAAAGGCATATCTTCATACGCACTTCGCATAACCCAAATCTTCATATGCACTTCGTAAAACCCATATCTTCAAAAGCACTTCGTAATAGCCATATCTTCAATACGCACTTCGTAAAACCCATATCTTCATACCCACTTCGTAAAACCCATATCTTCATACGCACTTCGTAAAACCCATATCTTCATATGCACTTCGTAAAACCCATATCTTCATACCCACTTCGTAAAACCCATATCTTCATCCCCCTTTCGTAAAACCCATATCTTCATACCCACTTCGTAAAACGCATATCTTCATACGCACTTCATAAAAGCCATATCTTCATACACACTTGGTAAAACCCATATCTTCAATACACACTTCGTAAAACCCATATCTTCATACACACTTGGTAAATCCCATATCTTCAATACACACTTCGTAAAACCTATATCTTCATAAACACTTGGTAAAACCCATATCTTCAATACACACTTCGTAAAACCCATTTCTTCATACACACTTCGTAAAACCCATATCTTCTTCTTCATGCACACTTCGTAAAACTCATATCTTCATACGCGCTTCGTAAAAAGCCATATCTTCATACGCACTTCGTAAAACCCATATCTTCATACACACTTCGTAAAATCCATATCTTCATACGCGCTTCGTAAAAGCCATATCTTCATACGCACTTCGTCAAACCCATATCTTCATACGCACTTCGTAAAGCCCATATCTTCATACGCACTTCATAAAAGCCATATCTTCATACACACTTGGTAAAACCCATATCTTCAATACACACTTCGTAAAACCCATATCTTCATACGCACTTCATAAAACCCATATCTTCTTCTTCATGCACACTTCATAAAACCCATATCTTCATGCACACTTCGTAAAACCCATATCTTCATACGCACTTCGTAAAACTCATATCTTCATACGCACTTCATAAAAGCCATATCTTCATACACACTTGGTAAAACCCATATCTTCAATACACACTTCGTAAAACCCATATCTTCATACGCACTTCATAAAACCCATATCTTCTTCTTCATGCACACTTCATAAAACCCATATCTTCATGCACACTTCGTAAAACCCATATCTTCATACGCACTTCGTAAAACTCATATTTTCATACGCACTTCGTAAAAAGCCATATCTTCATACACACTTCGTAAAATCCATATCTTCATACGCGCTTCGTAAAAGCCATATCTTCATACGCACTTCATAAAACCCATATCTTCAATACACACTTCGTAAAACACATATCTCCATACCAGCTGCTTCATACGCACTTTGTAAAAGTCATATCTTCATACGCACTTCATCAAAGCCGTATCTTCATATGCACTTCGTAAAAGCCATATCTTCATACGCACTTCGTAAAAAGGCATATCTTCATACGCACTTCGCATAACCCAAATCTTCATATGCACTTCGTAAAACCCATATCTTCAAAAGCACTTCGTAATAGCCATATCTTCAATACGCACTTCGTAAAACCCATATCTTCATACCCACTTCGTAAAACCCATATCTTCATACGCACTTCGTAAAACCCATATCTTCATATGCACTTCGTAAAACCCATATCTTCATACCCACTTCGTAAAACCCATATCTTCATCCCCCTTTCGTAAAACCCATATCTTCATACCCACTTCGTAAAACGCATATCTTCATACGCACTTCATAAAAGCCATATCATCTTACACACTTGGTAAAACCCATATCTTCAATACACACTTCGTAAAACCCATATCTTCATACACACTTGGTAAATCCCATATCTTCAATACACACTTCGTAAAACCTATATCTTCATAAACACTTGGTAAAACCCATATCTTCAATACACACTTCGTAAAACCCATTTCTTCATACACACTTCGTAAAACCCATATCTTCTTCTTCATGCACACTTCGTAAAACTCATATCTTCATACGCACTTCGTAAAAAGCCATATCTTCATACGCACTTCGTAAAACCCATATCTTCATACACACTTCGTAAAATCCATATCTTCATACGCGCTTCGTAAAAGCCATATCTTCATACGCACTTCTTCAAACCCATATCTTCATACGCACTTCGTAAAGCCCATATCATCATACGCACTTCATAAAAGCCATATCTTCATACACACTTGGTAAAACCCATATCTTCAATACACACTTCGTAAAACCCATATCTTCATACACACTTGGTAAAACCCATATCTTCAATACACACTTCGTAAAACCCATATCTTCATAAACACTTGGTAAAACCCATATCTTCAATACACACTTCGTAAAACCCATTTCTTCATACTCACTTCGTAAAACCCATATCTTCTTATTCATGCACACTTCGTAAAACCCATATCTTCATACACACTTCGTAAAACCCATATCTTCATACTCACTTCGTAAAACCCATATCTTCTTCTTCATGCACACTTCGTAAAACCCATATCTTCATACGCACTTCGTAAAAGTCATATCTTCATACGCACTTCGTAAAAAGCCATATCTTCATACGCACTTCGTAATAGCCATATCTTCATACACACTTCGTAAAACCCATATCTTCATACGCACTTCGTAAAAAGCCATATCTGCATATGCACTTCGTAAAACCCATATCTTCATACGCACTTCGTAAAGCCCATATCTTCATACGCACTTCATAAAAGCCATATCTTCATACACACTTGGTCAAACCCATATCTTCAATACACACTTCGTAAAACCCATATCTTCATACACACTTGGTAAAACCCATATCTTCAATACACACTTCGTAAAACCTATATCTTCATAAACACTTGGTAAAACCCATATCTTCAATACACACTTCGTAAAACCCATTTCTTCATACACACTTCGTAAAACCCATATCTTCTTCTTCATGCACACTTCGTAAACCCATATCTTCATACACACTTCGTAAAACTCATATCTTCATACGCACTTCGTAAAACTCATATCTTCATACGCACTTCGTAAAAAGCCATATCTTCATATGCACTTCGTAAAACCCATATCTTCATCCGCACTTCGTAAAACCCATATCTTCATACACACTTCGTAAAACCCATAGCTTCATATGCACTTCGTAAAAGTCATATCTTCATACACACTTCGTAAAAAGCCATATCTTCATACGCACTTCATAAAACCCATATCTTCTTCTTCATGCACACTTCATAAAACCCATATCTTCATGCACATTTTGTAAAACCCATATCTTCATACGCACTTCGTAAAACTCATATCTTCATACGCACTTCGTAAAAAGTCATATCTTCATACGCACTTCGTAAAACCCATATCTTCATACACACTTCGTAAAATCCATATCTTCATACTCGCTTCGTAAAAGCCATATCTTCATACGCACTTCATAAAACCCATATCTTCAATACGCACTTCGTAAAACCCATATCTTCATACCAGCTGCTTCATACGCACTTTGTAAAAGTCATATCTTCATACCCACTTCATAAAAGCCGTATCTACATACGCTCTTCGTAAAAGCCATATCTTCATACGCACTTCGTAAAACCCATATCTTCATACGCACTTCGTAAAAAGCCATATCTTCATACGCACTGCATATAAACCCAAATCTTCATATGCACTTCGTAAAACCCATATCTTCAAAAGCACTTCGTACTTCGTAAAACCCATATCTTAAAAAGCACTTCGTAATAGCCATATCTTCATACGCACTTCGTAAAAAGCCATATCTTAATATGTACTTCGTAAAACCCATATCTTCATATGCACTTCGTAAAGCCCATATCTTAATACGCACTTCATCAAAGCCATATCTTCATACACACTTGGTAAAACCCATATCTTCAATACACACTTCGTAAAACCCATATCTTCATACACATTTTGTAAAACCCATATCTTCATACGCACTTCGTAAAACTCATATCTTCATACGCACTTCGTAAAAAGTCATATCTTCATACGCACTTCGTAAAACCCATATCTTCATACACACTTCGTAAAATCCATATCTTCATACTCGCTTCGTAAAAGCCATATCTTCATACGCACTTCATAAAACCCATATCTTCAATACGCACTTCGTAAAACCCATATCTTCATACCAGCTGCTTCATACGCACTTTGTAAAAGCCATATCTTCATACACACTTCGTAAAATCCATATCTTCATACTCGCTTCGTAAAAGCCATATCTTCATACGCACTTCATAAAACCCATATCTTCAATACGCACTTCGTAAAACCCATATCTTCATACCAGTTGCTTCATACGCACTTTGTAAAAGTCATATCTTCATACTCGCTTCGTAAAAGCCATATCTTCATACGCACTTCATAAAACCCATATCTTCAATACGCACTTCGTAAAACCCATATCTTCATACCAGCTGCTTCATACGCACTTTGTTAAAGTCATATCTTCATACCCACTTCATAAAAGCCGTATCTACATACGCTCTTCGTAAAAGCCATATCTTCATACGCACTTCGTAAAACCCAAGTCTTCATACGCACTTCGTAAAAAGCCATATCTTCATACGCACTTCATATAAACCCAAATCTTCATATGCACTTCGTAAAACCCATATCTTCAAAAGCACTTCGTACTTCGTAAAACCCATATCTTAAAAAGCACTTCGTAATAGCCATATCTTCATACGCACTTCGTAAAAAGCCATATCTTCATATGCACTTCGTAAAACCCATATCTTCATATGCACTTCGTAAAGCCCATATCTAAATACGCACTTCATCAAAGCCATATCTTCATACACACTTGGTAAAACCCATATCTTCAATACACACTTCGTAAAACCCATATCTTCATACACACTTGGTAAAACCCATATCTTCAATACACACTTCGTGAAACCCATATCTTCATAAACACTTGGTAAAACTCATATCTTCAATACACACTTCGTAAAACCCATTTCTTCATACACACTTCGTAAAACCCATATCTTCTTCATGCACCATTCGTAAAACCCATATCTTCATACACACTTCGTCAAACCCATATCTTCATACGCACTTCGTAAAACTCATATCTTCATACGCACTTCGTAAAAAGCCATATCTTCATATGCACTTCGTAAAACCCATATCTTCATACGCACTTCGTAAAACCCATATCTTCATACACACTTCGTAAAACCCATAGCTTCATATGCACTTCGTAAAAGTCATATCTTCATACGCACTTCGTAAAAGCCATATCTTCATACGCACTTCATAAAACCCATATCTTCTTCTTCATGCACACTTCATAAAACCCATATCTTCATGCACACTTCGTAAAACCCATATCTTCATACGCACTTCGAAAAACTCATATCTTCATACGCACTTCGTAAAAAGCCATATTTTCATACGCACTTCGTAAAACCCATATCTTCATACACACTTCGTAAAATACATATCTTCATACGCGCTTCGTAAAAGCCTTATCTTCATACGCACTTCATAAAACCCATACCTTCAATACCCACTTCGTAAAACCCATATCTTCATACCAGCTGCTTCATACGCATTTTGTAAAAGTCATATCTTCATACGCACTTCATAAAAGCCATAGCTTCATACACACTTCGTAAAAGCCATATCTTCATACGCACTTCGTAAAACCCATATCTTCATACGCACTTCGTAAAAAGCCATATCTTCATATGCACTTCGTATAACCCAAATCTTCATATGCACTTCGTAAAACCCATATCTTCAAAAGCACTTCGTAATAGCCATATCTTCATACACACTTCGTAAAATCCATATCTTCATACGCACTTCGTAATAGCCATATCTTCATACACACTTCGTAAAACCCATATCTTCATACGCACTTCGTAAAAGTCATATCTTTGTACGCACTTTGTAAAATTCATATCTTCATACGCACTTCGTAAAAGCCATATCTTCATACGCTCTTCGTAAAAGCCATATCTTCATACGCACATCGTAAAAGTCATATCTTCATACGCACTTCGTAAAACCCATATCTTCGTACACACTTCGTAAAAGTCATTTCTTCATACACACTTCATATGAACTTCGTAAAACCCATATCTTCATACGCACTTCATCAAACCCATATCTTCATACGCACTTTGTAAAACCCATATCTTCATAGGCACTTTGTCAAACCCATATCTTCTTACGCACTTCGTAAAACCCATATCTTCCTACGCACTTCGTAAAAGTCATATCTTCATACGCACTTCGTAAAAGCCATATCTTTATACACACTTCGTTAAACCCATATCTTCATACGCACTTCGTAAAACCCATATCTTCATACGCATTTCGTAAAACCCATATCTTCATATGCACTTCGTAAAAAGCCATATCTTCATACTCACTTCGTAAAACCCATATCTTCATATGCACTTCATAAAAGCCATATCTTCATACGCACTTCGTAAAAGCCGTATCTTCATACGCACTTCGTAAAACCCATATCTTCATACACACTTCGTAAAAAGCCATATCTTCATACGCACTTCGTAAAACCCATATCTTCAGACGCACTTCGTAAAATCTTAAAAAGCACTTCGTAATAGCCATATCTTCATACGCACTTCGTAAAAAGCCATATCTTCATATGCACTTCGTAAAACCCATATCTTCATACGCACTTCGTAAAGCCCATATCTTCATACGCACTTCATAAAATCCATAGCTTCATATGCACTTCGTAAAAGTCATATCTTCATACGCACTTCGTAAAAGCCATATCTTCATACGCACTTCATAAAACCCATATCTTCTTATTCATGCACACTTCATCAAACTCATATCTTCATGCACACTTCGTAAAACCCATATCTTCATACGCACTTCGTAAAACTCATATCTTCATACGCACTTCGTAAAAAGCCATATCTTCATACGCACTTCGTAAAACCCATATCTTCATACACACTTCGTAAAATACATATCTTCATACGCGCTTCGTAAAAGCCTTATCTTCATACGCACTTCATAAAACCCATACCTTCAATACCCACTTCGTAAAACCCATATCTTCATACCAGCTGCTTCATACGCATTTTGTAAAAGTCATATCTTCATACGCACTTCGTAAAACCCATATCTTCATACGCTCTTCGTAAAAGCCATATCTTCATACGCACTTCGTAAAATTCATATCTTCATACGCACTTCGTAAAACCCATATCTTCGTACCCACTTCGTAAAAGTCATTTCTTCATACACACTTCGTAAAAGTCATATCTTCATACGCACTTCGTAAAAAGTCTTATCTTCATATGAACTTCGTAAAACCCATATCTTCATACGCACTTCATCAAACCCATATCTTCATACGCACTTTGTAAAACCCATATCTTCATAGGCACTTTGTCAAACCCATATCTTCTTACGCACTTCGTAAAACCCATATATTCCTACGCATTTCGTAAAACCCATATCTTCATATGCACTTCGTAAAAAGCCATATCTTCACACTCACTTCGTAAAACCCATATCTTCATATGCACTTCATAAAAGCCATATCTTCATACGCACTTCGTAAAAGCCGTATCATCATACGCACTTCGTAAAACCCATATCTTCATACACACTTCGTAAAAAGCCATATCTTCATACGCACTTCGTAAAACCCATATCTTCATACGCACTTCGTAAAACCCATATCTTAAAAAGAACTTCGTAATAGTCATATCTTCATACATACTTCGTAAAACCCATATCTTCATACGCACTTCGTAAAAAGCCATATCTTCATATGCACTTCGTAAAACCATATCTTCATACGCACTTCGTAAAGCCCATATCTTCATACGCACTTCATAAAAGCCATATCTTCATACACACTTGGTAAAACCCATATCTTCAATACACACTTCGTAAAACCCATATCTTCAATAAACACTTCGTAAAACCCATATCTTCATACACACTTCGTAAAACCCATATCTTCTTCTTCATGCACACTTCGTAAAACCCATATCTTCATACACACTTCGTAAAACCCATATCTTCATACGCACTTCGTAAAACTCATATCTTCATACGCACTTCGTAAAAAGCCATATCTTCATACGCACTTCGTAAAACCCATATCTTCATACATACTTCGTAAAATCCAGATCTTCATACGCGCTTCGTAAAAACAATATCTTCATACGCACTTCATAAAACCCATATCTTCAATACGCACTTCGTAAAACACATATCTCCATACCAGCTGCTTCATACGCACTTTGTAAAAGTCATATCTTCATACGCACTTCATAAAAGCCGTTTCTTCATATGCACTTCGTAAAAGCCATATCTTCATACGCACTTCGTAAAAAGGCATATCTTCATACGCACTTCGTATAACCCAAATCTTCATATGCACTTCGTAAAACCCATATCTTGAAAAGCACTTCGTAATAGCAATATCTTCAATACGCAATTCGTAAAACCCATATCTTCATACCCACTTCGTAAAACCCATATCTTCATACGCACTTCGTGAAACCCATATCTTCATATGCACTTCGTAAAACCCATATCTTCATACCCACTTCGTAAAACCCATATCTTCATCCCCCTTTCGTAAAACCCATATCTTCATACCCACTTCGTAAAACGCATATCTTCATACGCACTTCGTAAAACCCATATCTTCATACGCACTTCGTAAAAAGCCATATCTTCATACTCACTTCGTAAAACCCATATCTTCATATGCACTTCATAAAAGCCATATCTTCATTGGCACTTCGTAAAAGCCGTATCTTCATAGGCACTTCGTGAAACCCATATCTTCATATGCACTTCGTAAAACCCATATCTTAAAAAACACTTCCTAATAGCCATATCTTCATACGCACTTCGTAAAAAGCCATACCTTCATATGCACTTCGTAAAACCCATATCTTCATACGCACTTCGTAAAGCCCATATCTTCATACGCACTTCGTAAAACCCATAGCTTCATATGCACTTCGTAAAAGTCATATCTTCATACGCACTTCGTAAAAGCCATATCTTCATACGCACTTCATAAAACCCATATCTTCTTCTTCATGCACACTTCATAAAACCCATATCTTTATGCACACTTCGTAAAACACATATCTTCATACGCACTTCGTAAAACTCATATCTTCATACGCACTTCGTAAAAAGCCATATCTTCATACGCACTTCGTAAAACCCATATCTTCATACACACTTCGTAAAATCCATATCTTCATACGCGCTTCGTAAAAGCCATATCTTCATACACACTTCATAAAACCCATAACTTCAATACGCACTTCGTAAAACCCATATCTTCATACCAGCTGCTTCATACGCACTTCATAAAAGCCGTATCTTCATACACACTTCGAAAAAGCCATATCTTCATACGCACTTCGTAAAACCCATATCTTCATACGCACTTCGTAAAGCCCATATCTTCATACGCACTTCATAAAAGCCATATCTTCATACATACTTGGTAAAACCCATATCTTCAATACACACTTCGTAAAACCCATATCTTCAATACACACTTTGTAAAACCCATTTCTTCATACACACTTCGTAAAACCCATATCTTCTTCTTCATGCACACTTCGTAAAACCCATATCTTCATACACACTTCGTAAAACCCATATCTTCATACGCACTTCGTAAAACTCATATCTTCATACGCACTTCGTAAAAAGCCATATCTTCATCCGCACTTCAAAACCCATATCTTCATCCGCACTTCGTAAAACCCATATCTTCATACACACTTCGTAAAACCCATAGCTTCATATGCACTTCGTAAAAGTCATATCTTCATACGCACTTCGTAAAAGCCATATCTTCATACGCACTTCATAAAACCCATATCTTCTTCTTCATGCACACTTCATAAAACTCATATCTTCATGCACATTTTGTAAAACCCATATCTTCATACGCACTTCGTAAAACTCATATCTTCATACGCCCTTCGTAAAAAGTCATATCTTCATACGCACTTCGTAAAAAGCCATACCTTCATATGCACTTCGTAAAACCCATATCTTCATACGCACTTCGTAAAGCCCATATCTTCATACGCACTTCGTAAAACCCATAGCTTCATATGCACTTCGTAAAAGTCATATCTTCATACGCACTTCGTAAAATCCATATCTTCATACGCACTTCATAAAACCCATATCTTCTTCTTCATGCACACTTCATAAAACCCATATCTTTATGCACACTTCATAAAACACATATCTTCATACGCACTTCGTAAAACTCATATCTTCATACGCACTTCGTAAAAAGCCATATCTTCATACGCACTTCGTAAAACCCATATCTTCATACACACTTCGTAAAATCCATATCTTCATACGCGCTTCGTAAAAGCCATATCTTCATACACACTTCATAAAACCCATACCTTCAATACGCACTTCGTAAAACCCATATCTTCATACCAGCTGCTTCATACGCACTTCATAAAAGCCGTATCTTCATACACACTTCGAAAAAGCCATATCTTCATCCGCACTTCGTAAAACCCATATCTTCATACGCACTTCGTAAAGCCCATATCTTCATACGCACTTCATAAAAGCCATATCTTCATACATACTTGGTAAAACCCATATCTTCAATACACACTTCGTAAAACCAATATCTTCATACACACTTGGTAAAACCCATATCTTCAATACACACTTCGTAAAACCCATATCTTCATAAACACTTGGTAAAACCCATATCTTCAATATACACTTCGTAAAACCCATTTCTTCATACTCACTTCGTAAAACCCATATCTTCTTCTTCATGCACACTTCGTAAAACCCATATCTTCATACACACTTCGTAACACCCATATCTTCATACTCACTTCGTAAAACCCATATCTTCTTCTTCATGCACACTTCGTAAAACCCATATCGTCATATGCACTTCGTTACACCCATATCTTCATACGCACTTCGTAAAGCCCATATCTTCATACGCACTTCATAAAAGCCATATCTTCATACACACTTGGTCAAACCCATATCTTCAATACACATTTCGTAAAACCCATATCTTCATACACACTTGGTAAAACCCATATCTTCAATACACACTTCGTAAAACCTATATCTTCATAAACACTTGGTAAAACCCATATCTTCAATACACACTTCGTAAAACCCATTTCTTCATACACACTTCGTAAAACCCATATCTTCTTCTTCATGCACACTTCGTAAAACCCATATCTTCATACACACTTCGTAAAACCCATATCTTCATACGCACTTCGTAAAACTCATATCTTCATACGCACTTCGTAAAAAGCCATATCTTCATCCGCACTTCAAAACCCATATCTTCATCCGCACTTCGTAAAACCCATATCTTCATACACACTTCGTAAAACCCATAGCTTCATATGCACTTCGTAAAAGTCATATCTTCATACGCACTTCGTAAAAGCCATATCTTCATACGCACTTCATAAAACCCATATCTTCTTCTTCATGCACACTTCATAAAACTCATATCTTCATGCACATTTTGTAAAACCCATATCTTCATACGCACTTCGTAAAACTCATATCTTCATACTCACTTCGTAAAAAGTCATATCTTCATACGCACTTCGTAAAACCCATATCTTCAATACGCACTTCGTAAAACACATATCTCCATACCAGCTGCTTCATACGCACTTTGTAAAAGTCATATCTTCATACGCACTTCATAAAAGCCGTATCTTCATATGCACTTCGTAAAAGCCATATCTTAATACGCACTTCGTAAAAAGGCATATCTTCATACGCACTTCGTATAACCCAAATCTTCATATGCACTTCGTAAAACCCATATCTTCAAAAGCACTTCGTAAAACCCATATCTTCATACGCACTTCGTAAAACCCATATCTTCATATGCACTTCGTAAAATCCATATCTTCATACCCACTTCGTAAAACCCATATCTTCATCCCCCTTTCGTAAAATCCATATCTTCATACCCACTTCGTAAAACGCATATCTTCATACGCACTTCGTAAAACCCATATCTTCATACCCACTTCGTAAAACCCATATCTTCATACGCACTTCGTAAAACCCATATCTTCATACGCACTTCGTAAAAAGCCATATCTTCATACTCACTTCGTAAAACCCATATCTTCATATGCACTTCATAAAAGCCATATCTTCATACGCACTTCGTAAAAGCCGTATCTTCATACGCACTTCGTGAAACCCATATCTTCATATGCACTTCGTAAAACCCATATCTTAAAAAGCACTTCCTAATAGCATATCTTCATACGCACTTCGTAAAAAGCCATACCTTCATATGCACTTCGTAAAACCTATATCTTCATACGCACTTCGTAAAGCCCATATCTTCATACGCACTTCGTAAAACCCATAGCTTCATATGCACTTCGTAAAAGTCATATCTTCATACGCACTTCGTAAAAGCCATATCTTCATACGCACTTCATAAAACCCATATCTTCTTCTTCATGCACACTTCATCAAACCCATATCTTCATGCACATTTCGTAAAACCCATATCTTCATACGCACTTCGTAAAACTCATATCTTCATACGCACTTCGTAAAAAGCCATATCTTCATATGCACTTCGTAAAACCCATATCTTCATACACACTTCGTAAAATCCATATCTTCATACGCGCTTCGTAAAAGCCATATCTTCATACACACTTCATAAAACCCATACCTTCAATACGCACTTCGTAAAACCCATATCTTCATACCAGCTGCTTCATACGCACTTTATAAAAGCCGTATCTTCATACACACTTCGTAAAAGCCATATCTTCATAGGCACTTCGTAAAACCCATATCTTCATACGCACTTCGTAAAGCCCATATCTTCATACGCACTTCATAAAAGCCATATCTTCATACACACTTGGTAAAACCCATATCTTCAATACACACTTCGTAAAACCCATATCTTCATACACACTTGGTAAAACCCATATCTTCAATACACACTTCGTAAAACCCATATCTTCATAAACACTTGGTAAAACCCATATCTTCAATACACACTTCGTAAAACCCATTTCTTCATACTCACTTCTTAAAACCCATATCTTCTTCTTCATGCACACTTCGTAAAACCCATATCTTCATACACACTTCGTAAAACCCATATCTTCATACTCACTTCGTAAAACCCATATCTTCTTCTTCATGCACACTTCGTAAAACCCATATCTTCATACGCACTTCGTAAAACTCATATCTTCATACGCACTTCGTAAAAAGCCATATCTTCATACGCACTTCGTAATAGCCATATCTTCATACACACTTCGTAAAACCCATATCTTCATACGCACTTCGTAAAAAGCCATATCTTCATATGCACTTCGTAACACCCATATCTTCATACGCACTTCGTAAAGCCCATATCTTCATACGCACTTCATAAAAGCCATATCTTCATACACACTTGGTAAAACCCATATCTTCAATACACACTTCGTAAAACCCATATCTTCATACACACTTGGTAAAACCCATATCTTCAATACACACTTCGTAAAACCTATATATTCATAAACACTTGGTAAAACCCATATCTTCAATACACACTTCGTAAAACCCATTTCTTCATACACACTTCGTAAAACCCATATCTTCTTCTTTATGCACACTTCGTTAAACCCATATCTTCATACACACTTCGTAAAACCAATATCTTCATACGCACTTCGTAAAACTCATATCTTCATACGCACTTCGTAAAAAGCCATATCTTCATATGCACTTCGTAAAACCCATATCTTCATACACACTTCGTAAAACCCATAGCTTCATATGCACTTCGTAAAAGTTGTATCTTCATAGGCACTTCGTAAAAGCCATATCTTCATACGCACTTCATAAAACCCATATCTTCTTCTTCATGCACACTTCATAAAACCCATATCTTCATGCACATTTTGTAAAACCCATATCTTCATACGCACTTCGTAAAACTCATATCTTCATACGCACTTCGTAAAAAGTCATATCTTCATACGCACTTCGTAAAACCCATATCTTCATACACACTTCGTAAAATCCATATCTTCATACTCGCTTCGTAAAAGCCATATCTTCATACGCACTTCATAAAACCCATATCTTCAATACGCACTTCGTTAAACCCATATCTTCATACCAGCTGCTTCATACGCACTTTGTAAAAGTCATATATTCATACCTACTTCATAAAAGCCGTATCTACATACGCACTTCGTAAAAGCCATATCTTCATACGCACTTCGTAAAACCCAGATCTTCATACGCACTTCGTAAGAAGCCATATCTTCATACGCACTTCATATAAACCCAAATCTTCATATGCACTTCGTAAAACCCATATCTTCAAAAGCACTTCGTACTTCGTAAAACCCATATATTAAAAAGCACTTCGTAATAGCCATATCTTCATACGCACTTCGTAAAAAGCCATATCTTCATATGCACTTCGTAAAACCCATATCTTCATACGCACTTCGTAAAGCCCATATCTTCATACGCACTTCATAAAAGCCATATCTTCATACACACTTGGTAAAACCCATATCTTCAATACACACTTCGTAAAACCCATATCTTCATACACAGTTGGTAAAACCCATATCTTCAATACACACTTCGTGAAACCCATATCTTCATAAACACTTGATAAAACTCATATCTTCAATACACACTTCGTAAAACCCATTTCTTCATACACACTTCGTAAAACCCATATCTTCTTCATGCACACTTCGTAAAACCCATATCTTCATACACACTTCGTCAAACCCATATCTTCATACGCACTTCGTAAAACTCATATCTTCATACGCACTTCGTAAAAAGCCATATCTTCATATGCACTTCGTAAAACCCATATCTTCATACACACTTCGTAAAACCCATAGCTTCATATGCACTTCGTAAAAGTCATATCTTCATACGCACTTCGTAAAAGCCATATCTTCATACGCACTTCATAAAACCCATATCTTCTTCTTCATGCACACTTCATAAAACCCATATCTTCATGCACACTTCGTAAAACCCATATCTTCATACGCACTTCGTAAAACTCATATCTTCATACTCACTTCGTAAAAAGCCATATCTTCATACGCACTTCGTAAAACCCATATCTTCATACACACTTCGTAAAATACATATCTTCATACGCGCTTCGTAAAAGCCATATCTTCATACGCACTTCATAAAACCCATACCTTCAATACGCACTTCGTAAAACCCATATCTTCATACCAGCTGCTTCATACGCATTTTGTAAAAGTCATATCTTCATACGCACTTCATAAAAGCCGTATCTTCATACACACTTCGTAAAAGCCGTATCTTCATACACACTTCGTAAAAGCCATATCTTCATACGCACTTCGTAAAACCCATATCTTCATACGCACTTCGTAAAAAGCCATATCTTCATATGCACTTCGTATAACCCAAATCTTCATATGCACTTCGTAAAACCCATATCTTCAAAAGCACTTCGTAATAGCCATATCTTCATACACACTTCGTAAAACCCATATCTTCATACGCACTTCGTAATAGCCATATCTTCATACACACTTCGTAAAACCCATATCTTCATACGCACTTCGTAAAAGTCATATCTTTGTAAGCACTTTGTAAAATTCATATCTTCATACGCACTTCGTAAAAGCCATGTCTTCATACGCTCTTCGTAAAACCCATATCTTCATACGCACTTCGTAAAACCCATATCTTCATACCCACTTCGTAAAACCCATATCTTCATACGCACTTCGTAAAAGTCATATCTTCATACGCACTTCGTAAAAGCCATATCTTTATACACACTTCGTTAAACCCATATCTTCATACGCACTTCGTAAAACCCATATCTTCATACGCATTTCGTAAAACCCATATCTTCATATGCACTTCGTAAAAAGCCATATCTTCATACTCACTTCGTAAAACCCATATCTTCATATGCACTTCATAAAAGCCATATCTTCATACGCACTTCGTAAAAGCCGTATCTTCATACGCACTTCGTAAAACCCATATCTTCATACACACTTCGTAAAAAGCCATATCTTCATACGCACTTCGTAAAACCCATATCTTCATACGCACTTCGTAAAACCCATATCTTAAAAAGCACTTCGTAATAGCCATATCTTCATACATACTTCGTAAAACCCATATCTTCATACGCACTTCGTAAAAAGCCATATCTTCATATGCACTTCGTAAAACCATATCTTCATACGCACTTCGTAAAGCCCATATCTTCATACGCACTTCGTAAAACCCATATCTTCATATGCACTTCGTAAAACCCATATCTTCATACCCACTTCGTAAAACCCATATCTTCATCCCCCTTTCGTAAAACCCATATCTTCATACCCACTTCGTAAAACGTATATCTTCATACGCACACTTCGTAAAACCCATATCTTCATACACACTTTGTAAAACCCATATCTTCATACGCACGTCGTAAAACTCATATCTTCATACGCACTTCGTAAAAAGCCATATCTTCATATGCACTTCGTAAAACCCATATCTTCATAAGCACTTCGTAAAACCCATATCTTCATACACACTTCGTAAAAGCCATATCTTCATACGCACTTCATAAAACCCATATCTTCTTCTTCATGCACACTTCATAAAACCCATATCTTCATGCACACTTCGTAAAACCCATATCTTCATACGCACTTCGTAAAACTCATATCTTCATACGCACTTCGTAAAAAGCCATATCTTCATACGCACTTCGTAAAACCCATATCTTCATACACACTTCGTAAAATCCATATCTTCATACGCGCTTCGTAAAAGCCATATCTTCATACGCACTTCATAAAACCCATATCTTCAATACGCACTTCGTAAAACACATATCTCCATACCAGCTGCTTTATACGCACTTTGTAAAAGTCATATCTTCATACGCACTTCATAAAAGCCGTATCTTCATATGCACTTCGTAAAAGCCATATCTTCATACGCACTTCGTAAAAAGGCATATCTTCATACGCACTTCGTATAACCCAAATCTTCATATGCACTTCATAAAACCCATATCTTCAAAAGCACTTCGTAATAGCCATATCTTCAATACGCACTTCGTAAAACCCATATCTTCATACCCACTTCGTAAAACCCATATCTTCATACGCACTTCGTAAAACCCATATCTTCATATGCACTTCGTAAAACCCATATCTTCATACCCACTTCGTAAAACCCATATCTTCATCCCCCTTTCGTAAAACCCATATCTTCATACCCACTTCGTAAAACGCATATCTTCATACGCACTTCGTAAAACCCATATCTTCATACCCACTTCGTAAAACCCATATCTTCATACGCACTTCGTAAAACCCATATCTTCATACGCACTTCGTAAAAAGCCATATCTTCATACTCACTTCGTAAAACCCATATCTTCAAATGCACTTCATAAAAGCCATATCTTCATACGCACTTCGTAAAAGCCGTATCTTCATACGCACTTCGTGAAACCCATATCTTCATATGCACTTCGTAAAACCCATATCTTAAAAAGCACTTCCTAATAGCCATATCTTCATACGCTCTTCGTAAAAAGCCATACCTTCATATGCACTTCGTAAAACCCATATTTCCATACGCACTTCGTAAAGCCCATATCTTCATACGCACTTCGTAAAACCCATAGCTTCATATGCACTTCGTAAAAGTCAAATCTTCATACGCACTTCGTAAAAGCCATATCTTCATACGCACTTCATAAAACCCATATCTTCTTCTTCATGCACACTTCATAAAACCCATATCTTCATGCACACTTCGTAAAACCCATATCTTCATACGCACTTCGTAAAACTCATATCTTCATACGCACTTCGTAAAAAGCCATATCTTCATACGCACTTCGTAAAACCCATATCTTCATACACACTTCGTAAAATCCATATCTTCATACGTGCTTTGTAAAAGCCATATCTTCATACACACTTCATAAAACCCATACCTTCAATACGCACTTCGTAAAATCCATATCTTCATACCAGCTGCTTCATACGCACTTCATAAAAGCCGTATCTTCATACACACTTCGTAAAAGCCATATCTTCATACGCACTTCGTAAAACCCATATCTTCATACGCACTTCGTAAAAAGCCATATCTTCATATGCACTTCGTATAACCCAAATCTTCATATGCACTTCGTAAAACCCATATCTTCAAAAGCACTTCGTAATAGCCATATCTTCATACACACTTCGTAAAACCCATATCTTCATACGCACTTCGTAATAGCCATATCTTCATACACACTTCGTAAAACCCATATCTTCATACGCACTTCGTAAAAGTCATATCTTTGTACGCACTTTGTAAAATTCATATCTTCATACGCACTTCGTAAAAGCCATATCTTCATACGCACTTCGTAAAAGCCATATCTTCTTACGCACTTCGTAAAAGTCATATCTTCATACGCACTTCGTAAAACCCATATCTTCGTACACACTTCATAAAATTCATTTCTTCATACACACTTCATAAAAGTCATATCTTCATACGCACTTCGTAAAAAGTCATATCTTCATATGAACTTCGTAAAACCCATATCTTCATACGCACTTCATCAAACCCATATCTTCATATGCACTTCATAAAAGCCATATCTTCATACGCACCTCGTAAAAACCGTATCTTCATACGCACTTCGTAAAACCCATATCTTCATACACACTTCGTAAAAAGCCATATCTTCATACGCACTTCGTAAAACCCATATCTTCATACGCACTTCGTAAAACCCATATCTTAAAAAGCACTTCGTAATAGCCATATCTTCATACACACTTCGTAAAACCCATATCTTCATAAGCACTTCGTAAAAAGCCATATCTTCATATGCACTTCGTAAAACCATATCTTCATACGCACTTCGTAAAGCCCATATCTTCATACGCAATTCATAAAAAAAAACATATCTTCATACACACTTGGTAAAACCCATATCTTCAATACACACTTCGTAAAACCCATATCTTCAATAAACACTTCGTAAAACCCATTTCTTCATACACACTTCGTTAAACCCATATCTTCTTCTTCATGCACACTTCGTAAAACCCATATCTTCATACACACTTTGTAAAACCCATATCTTCATACGCACTTCGTAAAACTCATATCTTCATACGCACTTCGTAAAAAGCCATATCTTCATATGCACTTCGTAAAACCCATATCTTCATACGCACTTCGTAAAACCCATATCTTCATACACACTTCGTAAAAGCCATATATTCATAAGCACTTCATAAAACCCATATCTTCTTCTTCATGCACACTTCATAAAACCCATATCTTCATGCACACTTCGTAAAACCCATATCTTCATACGCACTTCGTAAAACTCATATCTTCATACGCACTTCGTAAAAAGCCATATCTTCATATGCACTTCGTAAAACCCATATCTTTATACACACTTCGTAAAATCCATATCTTCATACGCGCTTCGTAAAAGCCATATCTTCATACGCACTTCATAAAACCCATATCTTCAATACACACTTCGTAAAACCCATATCTTCATACCAGCTGCTTCATACACACTTTGTAAAAGTCATATCTTCATACGCACTTCATAAAAGCCGTATCTTCATATGCACTTCGTAAAAGCCATATCTTCATACGCACTTCGTATAACCCAAATCTTCATATGCACTTCGTAAAACCCTTATCTTCAAAAGCACTTCGTAATAGCCATATCTTCATACACACTTCGTAAAACCCATATCTTCATACGCACTTCGTAAAAGTCATATCTTCGTACGCACTTTGTAAAATTCATATCTTCATACGCACTTCGTAAAAGCCATATCTTCATATGCATTTCGTAAAAGCCATATCTTCATATGCACTTCGTAAAAGCCATATCTTCATACGCACTTCGTAAAAGCCATATCTTCATACGCACTTCGTAAAACCCATATCTTCAATACGCACTTCGTAAAACCCATATCTTCATACCCACTTCGTAAAACCCATATCTTCATATGCACTTCGTAAAACCCATATCTTCATACCCACTTCGTAAAACCCATATCTTCATCCCCCTTTCGTAAAACCCATATCTTCATACCCACTTCGTAAAACGCATATCTTTATACGCACTTCGTAAAACCCATATCTTCATACCCACTTCGTAAAACCCATATCTTCATACGCACTTCGTAAAACCCATATCTTCATACGCACTTCGTAAAAAGCCATATCTTCATACTCACTTCGTAAAACCCATATCTTCATACGCACTTCATAAAAGCCATATCTTCATACGCACTTCGTAAAAGCCGTATCTTCATACGCACTTCGTGAAACCCATATCTTCATACGCACTTCGTAAAACCCATATCTTAAAAAGCACTTCCTAATAGCCATATCTTCATACACACTTCGTAAAAAGCCATACCTTCATATGCACTTCGTAAAACCCATATCTTCATACGCACTTTGTAAAGCCCATATCTTCATACGCACTTCATAAAAGCCATATCTTCATACACACTTGGTAAAACCCATATCTTCAATACACACTTCGTAAAACCCATTTCTTCATACACACTTCGTAAAACCCATATCTTCTTCTTCATGCACACTTTGTAAAACCCATATTTTCATGCACACTTCGTAAAACCCATATCTTCATACGCACTTCGTAAAACCCATATCTTCATACGCACTTCGTAAAAATCCATATCTTCATACGCACTTTGTAAAACCCATATCTTCATACACACTTCGTAAAACCCATATCTTCATACGCACTTCGTAAAAGCCATATCTTTATACACACTTCGTAAAACCCATAGCTTCATACACACTTCGTAAAAGTCATATCTTCATACGCACTTTGTAAAAGCCATATCTTCATACGCACTTCATAAAACTCATATCTTCTTCTTCATGCACACTCAGTAAAACCCATATCTTCATGCACACTTCGTAAAACCCATATCTTCATACGCACTTCGTAAAACCCATATCTTCATACGCACTTCGTAAAAAGCAATATCTTCATACGCACTTCGTAAAACCCATATTTTCATACGCACTTCGTAAAAGCCATATCTTCATACGCACTTCATAAAACCCATATCTTCAATACGCACTTCGTAAAACCCATATCTTCATACCAGCTGCTTCATACCCACTTCGTAAAAGTTATATCTTCATACGCACTTCGTAAAACCCATATCTTCATACGCACTTCGTAAAAAGCCATATCTTCATATGCACTTCGTAAAACCCATATCTTCAAAAGCACTTCGTAATAGCCATATCTTCATACACACTTTGTAAAACCCATATCTTCATACGCACTTCGTAAAAGTCATATCTTCATATGCCCTTTGTAAAATTCATATCTTCATACGCACTTCGTAAAAGCCATAACTTCATACGCACTTCGTAAAACCCATATCTTCAATACGCGCTTCGTAAAACCCATATCTTCATACCCACTTCGTAAAACCCATATCTTCATACGCACTTCGTAAAACCCATATCTTCATACGCACTTCGTAAAACCCATATCTTCATACGCACTTCTTAAAACCCATATCTTCATACCCACTTCGTAAAACCCATATCTTCATACCCACTTCGTAAAACGCATATCTTCATACGCACTTCGTAAAACCCATATATTCATACCCACTTCGTAAAACCCATATCTTTATACCCACTTCGTAAAACCCATATCTTCATACCCACTTCGTAAAACCCATATCTTCATACCCACTTCGTAAAACCCATATCTTCAATATGCACTTCGTAAAACGCATATCTTCATACCCACTTCTTATAACGCAAATCGTCATACGCTCTTAGTAAAACCCATATCTTCATACACACTTCGTAAAACCCGTATCTTCATACGCACCTCGTAAAACCCATATCTTCATACCCACTTTGTAAAACCCATATCTTCATACCCACTTCGTAAAACCCATATCTTCATACCCACTTCATAAAACCCATATCTTCATACCCACTTCGTAAAACCCATATCTTCATACCCACTTCGTAAAACCCATATCTTCATACGCACCTCGTAAAACCCATATCTTCATACCCACTTTGTAAAACCCATATCTTCATACCCACTTCGTAAAACCCATATCTTCATACCCACTTCATAAAACCCATATCTTCATACGCACCTCGTAAAACCCATATCTTCATACGCACTTCGTAAAACCCATATCTTCATACCCACTTCGTAAAACCCATATCTTCATACCCACTTCGTAATACCCATATCTTCATACGCACTTCGTAAAACCCATATCTTCATATCCACTTCGTAAAACCCATATCTTCATACCCACTGCGTAAAACCCGTATCTTCATACCCACTTAGTAAAACCCATCTTCTTCTTCATGCACACTTCATAAAACCCATATCTTCATGCACACTTCGTAAAACCCATTTCTTCATACACACTTCGTAAAACCCATTTCTTCATACACGCTTCGTAAAACCCATTTCTTCATACACACTTCGTAGCTTTTAACTTTAAAACCATTATTATAATAGGAATGGAGTACATGTACAGAATGAATGGTGTTTTGTAATTGTTTAACAGCTTTAAGTCATTGAGTTGGAATGGGGAATGGTGACGAGCAGAACTGACAATATTCCAGATGTTCTTGATCCCCAGTCAAAATTACGGTTTTCAGTTTAAAGTTCCTATTGAAGGAACTGTAACTCTTGTTGGAAATGCAAGTTGGCTTCCTCTCTTGCCCCTGCCTACTGGATTGATTGTATTGACTGAATTGGGTTTAACGGTGCACCAACACAAGAAAGGTTATATGGTGCGCATAACAGAAATGAACATGCCAGGCTCATTCTCTGTTTACATCAAGATAAATATGGAGAATGGGCCTAGAACCTTTTAACCTGCAGAACTGCAGAGTTGCTGCAAATTCTATGGTAGACACTCGATGGAGCCACATTTGCTTATGTGGTGTCATGAAGACTTTGAATGAGCATGATAAAAAAATGACAAAATGGCCATGAAGGGGGAGTCCTACCCCTCTGCCTTCAAGTGGATTTTCTACCCCAGCAACCACATGGGGGTCTGCGTACTGGAGTGAAGTACACATATATAACACAAACACCTACACTTTAGGTAACATTTATTTACAAAGCTTTTGTATGAAAACTTAAAACACAAACAAAAGAAACAACATATTATTTCTTCAAAATATATACAGATCAGAATTTAAGAATCCAAATTGTAATAAATAAATTTGTACTGAAAATATTGACAAGTTTAATAAAATGAGCTGAAACATAATTTATAAAATTACGGTAATTAATATGAACATGTAATTGACAAAACATAGTTTATTTGAATAATTACATAAATGTATACAATATGTACAGTGAATGTTGGGATCAGGATGCAAGATTTTTTTGCATAAGTTCTTTTTCAAGTGATAATGATTTAAGTTCATGAAACAATGGAAGAATTTGCAAATATGCTGACATAAAAAATTAACTATGGCCCCAATGGGATGCATGGCAGTGCAACCACACACGTTCACATGCAAGCTATTGTATATGCTGTCAAAATTAACATTTTAGGAAGACATTTTTATTACTGGGATTCATTGTAGCCCAAACTCACTTCCACATAAGGCCAATATTTGTTTATTTATTGTTTGAACAATTTTTTCAGCAAAAATGTAGGGCAGGGGCGAACTGTTTACGTCGGAGGCATTAATTTTTTTAAAACCCAACTTTTTGTTTGTTTTCAGTTTGCCAAATTTTAGGTTAGAAGGGTGGGTAATCCTTAAAATAAAATTGAATTGAATAGAGTTTTACAGCGCACCAACACATGAAAGGTTATATGGCGCTTAACAGGAATGAACCTGCCAGTCTCATCCTCCATTTACATCGAGATAAAATACGGAGAATTGACCTAGAGCCTTCTAACATGCAGAACTGCAGAGTTGCTGCAAATTCTATAGTAGACACTCCATTTACAATGGAGGCACGTTTCCATGTTTGCATACGTGGTGTCAATATGAAGACCTTGAATGAGCATGATAAAAAAATGATAATGAACATGAAGTGGGGAGTCCTTCCCCTCTGCCTCAAGCGGGATTTGCAGTGGTTGTATTCTACCCCGGCAACCACACGGGGACTAAAAACAAAGGCTGGCCTAAATCTTCCTTTCTATGGATAATGCACACAAGTCTCATTATGACAGCAGCCTCGTTTCGGAGATAGGGGATACATGTTCTTATATCTGACTAACACAGAAGCGCAGAGAGATGTTAAACATGCACAGGGTATGTTCATTTTATCATTTTTTGATCATGCTCATTAAACGTCTTCATCATGACCCCTGCATTGTTTCAGATGCCATCTCACTCATATCACTAGAGCAATGGCAGAAAAACTATAACATGGCTCCAGCATAAATGGAGTGTCTACAATAGAATTTGCAGCAACTCTGCAGCTCAGGGTGAGAAGGTTCTAGGCCCGTTCTCCATATTTTATCTCGATGTACATGGAGGATGAGCCGGGCATGTTCATTCCTGTTAGGCGCCATATAACCTTTTATGTGTTGATGCGCCTTAAAACTCCAATTCAATTCAATTCAACACATTCCCTCAAAAGGATTGCATACTTTCACATTACCTTGCTCCAATAAGGTACTCAGGGATTGTGTTCAAAAATCTCAGTATGTAACTCCACCGGGAATCGAACCCAGGTATGTTAATCAATAGACTATCCCAGCTCCAAGATTAATCACAACAGTGTTCAGTATATAGCTAGAAAAGCCCTTTTAAACTTACAGATATAAAGTATATTTGTTACATTGTTCAAATACACCAGATGAAACTTTATAAGTACCCTGATTTAAATGCTAATAACACTTTTTTTATCATAATTTGCTCAAATGTTGAACACCTTCTTTCAATCAGCCACTGAAATGTACCGTAATCCAATAATCAAACAGATTATTTTTATTTTCAATTTGATGAACCTGTTAAAAAATATATTGACGAGTTTTCATGTGATTTTTTTTCAAAATTGCACATTTCATTTAAAAATATATGAAATATAATGTGACTGGGTGCTTATAAGTATCTTCTAGTGTACAAGAGACTACAATATCTAAACATTCTATACCTGTATTTAAATACACCAAGCCTTGTTTATTAACAATATTTTAAACAAAACTGTTTTAACTACATACAAATTACTGTTTGGGGCCTTGTTTCTGCCAATGTATTTTAAGACTTTTTCAAAAACACACTAGTATCTTAATAAGTTTTGTACCATAGCTCTAATGTTTCCTTTGTTCTTGCTTATGATATAATTTTCATAAACCTTAAGGCCTGAGCCTAAACTGTGCTATAAATGCCGGTATATTTCAGCCATGCTATAAATATGTAAAACAGGACGACTGCCCATTATCAAAACAGCACTCATTGACATTGGATTGCAATAATCAAAACATGAGCCATGCTCATGCCGCGTGATAATGCTATTTCTTGATTGGATCGAACTGTTATTTTTACTGAAAACTGCAATGCCCTAAAACTTCTTGCACATGCATAGTTGGATAAATGGCTATGGTACAAAACATTTATAGCGTATTTTTCTCTTATGCAATTTATACTGCACTCTCGGGCCTGCGGCCCTCGAGAAGCAGTATAAATTGTGTATTCTCGAAAATTTATGCTATAAATATTACATATATCAGTGTGAAACAGACATTGTAGAGGTAAATAAAAGTAGCTTACTTTTTTTTGAAATCATTTTAAAAATAAAACGTGAATGCTAAACTTGCAATGCAAAACTCTGCACCATAAAATTAGCAAATATGTTTGTTTTTTCAGAATTTCTATCTAAAAGTGGTTGTAATGTGTTCGTTTAGTGGAAATTAAGACATCATGAATGGTTTATTGCAAAATATTAAAGATAACTAAAGTTCGTAGTCCCAGCCAGTAACAAGGAGTTTACATGGGAAAAACAAATATTTTGGTTGTAAAATACTTATTTCTCAATAGAATTTCAAAAAATAAAATAAAAAAAAATCAGTTCAAATGTTAAACAATGTATGCAAGTATTGTCAAAATTCTTCATGTAAATGCTGAAAAACTTTTAGCTCAGATTTGTACCCCAAACACTGGATATACAACAGTTATTGCATTGAACCTTCAAACTGATCCTCGACACCCTTCACCTTATCCCATTTCAATATTCAAAACAGCAGCTATGTAAAAACAAAATGAGCAACACACAACAAAAACAAGCAATAAACAAAAATGTTCAATTGAAAGACTTTTTTTTTTTTTTTTCGCAATTTACATCCTTAAATCGGAAAACCTCAAAAAAATTGAAAGCATTTATGAAGACGAAATCGACATCTGAGCAATATTGGTACATAAAAATGTTCATTTGGATGAAATGTATGAAGAAATAGACTTGTCCTGAAAATGTAACATGCATTTTTTTAAGTCAGTAGTATAAAAATAGTATAACACATGTATCATATGTTAGGTATGTACAAGTCGTGAATGTCATGGAATATGAACAAAATACATCTATAATACTTATGTGTCATTACTTCCTGGTGATGAGTTAATTAAAAATACAAACAGCAATAAACAAAAACACAGATGCTGACAGAACAGGGCACGGAAATGTCACTCATCCGCTCGCCATGACGAGTGCTCATTGATGCAGGACGAGTAGAAATCCAGATAAATTCTTTAACAATCTACAGGACGAGTAGAAATGCAGATAAATTCTTTAACAATCTACAGGACGAGTAGAAATCCAGATAAATTCTTTAACAATCTACAGGGCGAGTAGAAATGCAGATAAATTCTTTAACAATCTACAGGACGAGTAGAAATCCAGATAAATTCTTTAACAATCTACAGGGCGAGTAGAATCCAGATAAATTCTTTAACAATCTACAGGACGAGTAGAAATCCAGATAAATTCTTTAACAATCTACAGGACGAGTAGAAATCCAGATAAATTCTTTAACATCTACCAATTTGACCATTCAAATATTATATAGGATGCCCAACTCAGACACAAACTTTCCTGCCTTGCAGAATGTTATTTAAAAATACAAACAGCTATAAACAAAGACCAAGACACAAACAGAAAGTTATTTTTTTTTAAAAAAAAAGCAAAAAAACCCTGCTTTAATGTATATGTTAAATTGGTGATTCCATTAAATCTAAAAAATTATGTTTTGCAGTTGCTTTAACTATAAACGACTATTGCAAAAGTCATTGTTTCAGAAAGATTCTTTTATCCATAGTATTAATGTGTGGACAATTCAAACCATTGCTTTATAACTGAACATGCTATTTATTATCTGCACTATCTCCAGTCAACTTCATATTTAAACTGCTAGTCCAAGAAATCCTGTCATTTGGACAAGTTTATAGATAAAGATAACAACAAATATTCCTAGATTTTACAGTACCATACTGTAGACAGAGCCATGGGATGAACTGTGCTGTAGGCTGGAACCATGGGGTGAATTGCCCAGTAGGCTGTGACCATAGTGCGATCGGATGGGACTACGGCTAGCTTCTGTCTCCCTCTACATAGCATTAAGATTATAAGAATCGTTCATGGGTATAGGTTGAAGATCGGGAATTCCAACACGAGGTATAACTGTTTTTATCGGAACCGAGGCTCTGCCGAGGGATTAAAACAATTATACCGAGGGTTGGAACTGGATACCTATGATTGATTCTTTTTCTTGCCTATCATTTATATTGTGCGCGTTGACGCCAACTACTAATGTGTTGCATGTTTATTTACACATGATGTCATGCAACTGTTATTGTTGATATCAGCGGGTGACTTTTATCTTCCTCCATGTGTAAGATCAGGCTTTCCATCACCCATGTAAAACGCATATAACCATATCTGGTAGGCAAGAATGATGTAGGAATTGATGTTGACAGGCCTATACTAATAGCAGTAATCAATGTATAATGAATATCACATTAGATTTCCACGTCTGAGATCGCATACCCTACAATGTGAACACTCTTATAAGTTAGGACTGGGGTCAGTTGTAACTCTGGATATGAGAATGGTAGAAATAGAGTTTAATTACCAGTGTTTTTGAAATACCGGAAATATATGGGAAATATTTCCCGTAATTTTTTTTTTGTTCAGTAGTGTGCAATGATACATAACTGTGTGATGTCACAAACTCAAACGCAGTCTAGAAAATTACTGACATCTGTAAACAGACAGCCAACGGTCAAGTTTAACTGGACAATTAACTGTCTATTTTAGACATATTATTAAATAATATCGTTTTTATTATTATTTATTTATTTACATTATTATTATTATTATTATTATTATTATTTTTTGGTATTATTTTTAGATTTCTGGGTTTGTCTTAAATTTATATAACAAATTGGGTCAAAACAAGTAGTTCCAGATTTCCGGCTACTGAGAAATATCTCCCACTAGGAGATCCAGTAGAGCTCTGAGTAGATATGTTTTTTCTATTCACTGGATATTACTATAAATTATCACAAAATATACTCAGTACTTTTAAAAATGCAATTTTTTGATTTTCAATTATTTTTAGCCTGCTTGTTTTTTGTATTTTATGTTATTACACAAGTCTCTTTGTCCCAAAGTTAACATATGCAGTTTGTTTGCTCTACTTTTGTCAGTTAAAACACATTTAACTTTAAGATCTTTAACATCTCTACAAATTCAAAAAATACCAATTGTATATACAGAGTGTATGTAATATTGATATTTATTACATATCTATCAATAATTATATACCTAATACCTTCATTTTCCTACAATGGAATACAAAACCCTGTATCACCTCTAGAGGTTTTCTGAATCCACCTCACTATACTACTAAAAATACATTTTAAAAGTACCCATACACAAATGTCAGACTGGAATGTTGGGGATTGCCCAGCTAATAATCCATTAAGAACAATGGATGTTTTAACATGAAATGTGAACTATCAGAATGTTTGTTTGTGCATTGTGGGTTAATCAATTAATTCAACACAGTTGGTAAATTCACCAGAATTTGAATTGTTTACCCATGTGTAATGAACACAGGTGTAGTTCTTACAATGTAATGTACATGTTTTCATGTCTTCCCTGTGGTGGTTTTCAGTTAATTTGACTTAATACAATTTTTGTTTTAATTTGTTTTTTTGATACATGTATTCTATTTTAATGATATGTAAAGAGGTATATAATTAAAGGATCATTACTATAGTGACTTCTTCTGGAAACTTGTATCACCTCTCGTAGGTAAATGCCAGATCAGGAGTCACACTCGAGGACTCGAGGCTACACCTCTCGCGTGATCCTGGGCCCCATTTTATGAAACAATTAAAGACCATTTTGATCGTAAATCAATTTCTTAAATGTTTCAATTACACTTTTCAAATAAACGTAATTTCATTTCATTTTCTTATACTTGTGATATTTCTGCACTACGTGCACACATAATTGTCCACATTGAATGATTATGTGAAAAAAGTGATCGATTTTAAAATTTGAGACTTATTGTAAGATTTTTAATAAAACAGGGCCCTGATCTGGCATTTACCTACTCGAGGTGATACAAACTTCCAGAACAAGTTACTATAGTAATAATCCTATTTTATCAATCCGTAGATTCTGAAACTGGTTTTATTGATCTGTAGAAAATGAGTTAATTTCTTTAGAAAACATCTGAGTTGAAAGTAGTCAGAGGATATTTTTTTCTATAAACATTTCTCAAACATGAGACTGACATATCTAGAATGGTATGGAATTGTAATTACGAAGTACCCCGTCTTATATCATTCCATAGGAATCTTGTATCTTGTAACATTTTTGACAGCTGTTCATTATAAGGTCTGTAAAAATCGTCCAATAATTGTCTCGTTTCTTCGTGCATTCCACCCAGTTCCCTGTCCTCATGTTTTCTCGTGTTGGAAATCCGACTGTTGAAAAGACTCTCCTCTTCTTCTGGTGTAATATCTCCTGGAAAATATAATTAACAACTATGAAACTAGAATATGTGTGAAAACGTATGTCTCCCCACTAAAGGAATGTTGAAGGATATTGTATGATTAATGGTAATATATACAAGGTAAACATATATCTTCAAAATCATCGAAGTGTCAAAACTCTGACAGTAATCAATGAACCAAAACCTTTGTAGGATAAGCAAAGCTATACTCCCAGCTAATTTGGTTGAAATCCATAACAGAGGTGAAAAACCTTTAGGACTGAAAAACAGATGAATGCCTAGATGAGCAACCCAGACAAAAACAATATGTCTCCCTCCATAGGAAGGCGAGACATACTTGTAATAAAAAGTAATGTCTAGAAACTGAAAAACAATATAATATCTTACACACAACCATTGAAGAGTTACTTATAACACTGTAAAGAATAAATAAATATGTCATAGTTCATTCAAACATACTGTATAAGAGACAATCTCCATTAAGAGATCACTGCCTTAAAAGACCAGCATTTCAGTTCTGAATTGTATTGTTTATAATTAAATTAATTAAACCACTTTAGTTATAGAAACAATTTAATAGAAATATCTTCCAATATCTTGGCATCACATTACACTACACAGGAGATTTCAGGCAAGCTGCAGAACAATTACAGTGAAAGCAAGCAAAGCTTCAATCGCTTTAAGAAGCAAACTTAAAGGACTAAAAGATTTACCGGTCAAAATGCAGCTCAAACTTTTTGACTGCACGATTGTATAAATACTTACTTATGGCAGTGAGAGCTGGATATCCGATTACAAACCAGATTTTATGAATGATAACTCGGCTTTCAAGAAATTACATGTTAAGTATTGTAAATACATTCTTGGTGAACATAACAAAACTACAAATAATGCTTGTCGGGCAGAGCTTGGAAGATACACTATGTTGTCAGGCAGAGCTTGGCAGATACCCTATGTTGTTGGGCAGAGCATGGCAGATACCTATGTTGTCGGGCAGAGCTTGGCAGATACCCTCTGTTGATGGGCAGAACTTGGCAGATACCTTATGTTGTCGGACAAAGCTTGGGAGATACCATATGTTGTCGGGCAGAGCTTGGCAGATACCCTAAGTTGTCGGGCAGAGCTTGGCAGATACCCTATGTTGTCGGGCAGAGCTTGGCAGATACCCTATGTTGTTGGGCAGAGCTTGGCAGATACCCTATGTTGTCGGGCAGAGCTTGGCAGATACCCTATGTTGCCAGGCAGAGCATGGCAGATACCTATGTTGTCAGGCAGAGCTTGGCAGATACCCTATGTTGTCTGGCAGAGCTTGGCAGATACCCTATGTTGTCGGGCAGAGCTTGGGAGATACCCTATGTTGTGGGGCAGAGCTTGGCAGATACCCTATGTTGTTGGGCAGAGATTGGGAGATACCCTATGTTGTTGGGCAGAGCTTGGCATATACCCTAAGTTGTCGGGCAGAGCTTGGCAGATACCCTATGTTGTCGGGCAGAGCTTGGCAGATACCCTATGTTGTCGGGCAGAGCTTGGCAGATATCCTTTGTTGTCGGGCAGAGTTTGGCAGATACCCTATGTTGTCGGGCAGAGCTTGGCAGATACCCTATGTTGTCGGGCAGAGCTTGGCAGATACCTATGTTGTCGGGCAGAGCTTGGCAGAAAACCTTTGTTGTCGGGCAGAGCTTGGCAGATACCCTATGTTGTCAGGCAGAGCTTGGCAGATATCCTATGTTGTCGGGCAGAGCTTGGCAGATACCCTATGTTGTCGGGCAGAGCTCAGCAGATACCCTATTTTGTCAGGCAGAGCTTGGCAGATAACCTATGTTGTCGGGCAGAGCATGGCAGATACCTATGTTGTCAGGCAGAGCTTGGCAGATACCCTGTTGTTGAGCAGAGCTTGGCAGATACCCTATGTTGTCGGGCAGAGCTTGGCAGACACCCTATGCTCACAGTCATACTTACAACATGTTTAAAATTATTACTATAGACTTAAACAACTCCCTTTGAATAGAATTTTACTTAAAAATGCTTTATTAACTATACAACATCCTGTAAATCTTGGGGTGGTACTCTCCTCAAATTACAACCAGATATAAATTATAAATTAGACTTTGATATTACTGTTTTCGAAAAAAAGACCAAAGATTATTTTGAAAACATATTTAAAGAAAGAATGGAAAAACTTAAGCATGTTACTGATATGAAATGAACATTATGCTGTAATCTATACACACGTTGCAATCGCAAACGATATTTAGATATTCTCCCTAAACAACAACACCGCTCTGTCATTTCAAAGGTACGAACAAGTGCTCATTACCTAAATATCTAAATGGGCAGATATAAAATCCCAAAAATCCCAAGAGATAATAGGTACTGCCCTTTCTTCAAAACAGAGTAGAAACTGAACAACATTTTATTTTAGAATGTCCACTATATAACAATGTTAGAAACACTACAATTAGTAGTGTGTTTATTCCTTCACAGAGAGAGAGTGCCACACAAAGTACAGACATATAAGAGTAAAGTGAAATTAAAGTTACACACTTGGCATATTAAAATTAATTGTTGAAGACAAGTTATAATTAATTAATTTCATTTCGTAGTTGAAGGGACTTAAGTATAAAGTTACTTGTTGCTAAACCTTCAATAACAAGAGGTCAATGACCTTGAAGCTCTACTGATTGATTTTGATTTCAGGAAGTAGTCGCTACAGACTTGTTTTTTGAAAATCTATTTTTAACCGTGGCGGCCATCTTGAATTTCCGGCCGACCTGAAATTTTGCTAGGATCAATTAGACATTAAGAGCAACATTCCTGTGAAGTTTCATGAAAATCCGTCAAGTTGTTTCAGAGGAGTAGTCGCTACAAGTTTTCATTATATAACTCTATGTAAACAAAGATGGCCGCTGGTTATCATGTTTAACGTCAAATCAAAACGATTTTCGACAAGGACCAACATCATGTCATACTGATCATTTTAGAAGAAGTCCCATATCAATATCTCTTATAGTTTTGAAGAAGTAGTCGCTACAAACTTATTTATTATAAATCTATTTTTAGCTGTGGCGGCCATCTTGAATTTCCGGCCGACCTGAAATTTTTCTAGGATCAACTAGACATCAAGAGCAACATTCCTGTGAAGTTTCATGAACATCCGTCAAGTAGTTTCAGAGGAGTAGTCGCTACAAGTTTTTACTATATAACTCTATGTAACCAAAGATGGCCACTGGCAGCCATGTTTAACGTCGAATCCAAATAATTTTCCACAAGGATCAACATCAAGTCATGCTGATCAATTTAGAAAAAGTCCCATATCAATATCACTTATAGTTTTCAAGAAGTAGTCGCTACAAACTTATTTTTTAAAAATCTATTTTTAGCTGTGACGGCCATCTTGAATTTCTGGCAGATCTGAACTTTTGCTAGGATCAATTAGACATCAAGAGCAACATTCCTGTAAAGTTTCATGACAATCCGTCAAGTAGTTTCAGAGGAGTAGTCGCTACAAGTTTTTACTATATAACTCTATGTAAACAAAGATGGCCACTGGCAGCCATGTTTAACGTTGAATCAAAACGATTTTTGACAAGGATCAACATCATGTCATGCTGATCATTTTAGAAAAAGTCCCATATCAATATCACTTATAGTTTTCAAGAAGTAGTCGCTACAAACTTGTATTTTAAAACTCTATTTTTAGCTTTGGCGGCCATCTTGGATTTCACATCAACATGAATTTTTGCTAGGATCAACTAGACTTTATGGGCAACATTTCTGTAAAGTTTCATGAATATCCATCCAGTAGTTTCAGAGGAGTTGTCGCTACAAATAAAAGTTTACCATCAGACAGACAGACAGACGGACGACGGACACCGCACCACGGCATAAGCTCTGCTGATCTCTGATCAGTAGAGCTAAAAATTAAGGGATTTAACACAGTTAACACAAGATTAGACTGATCCTGCCTGAAATACGCTATCATATGATTTGCTTTCTGAATAGACGTTGTATTGTATAATTAAAATGCACCTGTATTAAAATACCACCTACGTTAAAGCCCCAACTCCATATAAAAGCCAAAAGATGGCGCTGGGGCAGGTTTCTATATAAATTATGCATGTTTAACATCAGAGGTCCCTTTTCCAAAATTTTGAATAAACTACAGTAAAAAAAATTATGAAAAGTTGCACAACTACACATTTAAACATGTTAAATCAATCGGTGTACTTTTTTTTAAACAATCATTTGCAAAGTATAGTTTAAAAAAATAATTTAAACTGTCAAACAATTTGAATTTGGCGGGAGGAGCTATGAGGTTATGACCCTTGCTAATACAGAGTGTAAACATTTCCCACATGGCTGTGTTTATCAACAAGCGTGCTGCAGCAGACAGCTTCTACTCTGTATTATCATCAAAACCAGACAATGTAAAGCTTCATAATTTGAGGGGTTGTCAACAGACCTTCAAAAAGGCACCAAATCTTGATTTTGTGTGGTTATAACTGTATAGGAAATGTTTCAATGGGAGTCGGCTGCCTCAGCAGTGTGTGTGTGTGTGTGTACTTCTAAGGTTTTACGTCCCTCCGCCAACGAACACGACAAGGTAGCCCTGCCGCGATGGGCACAATAGAGTCTGGACGGTTGTATCGTTGATGTGTGTTGGTTGATCTGGTGCTGCTGTGTTGCTGTGTCGTCGGTTCTCTTGTAGTTATGTAGGTGGATGTCGCTGCTGCTCTGTGGTTGTCGCTGTGGCGGTGAAGTGGTGGTCTGGTGGTCGAGGTGGCCTATCCGCTACGCTACATCCGCTAGGTGTATTGTCCTACAGCCGCTAGTGGTCGGGGGTCCTTGTGTTTGGGGCCACACCCGTCACAATATGGCCCCTGCGCTGCTGACATCATCTGGATAGCTGAGATGCCGTGCTCCCTCTTCTGCTGGTTGACTACGGTCGAATGTAGGCCTCGGCGTCGATCCCTAACTATTACTAACTAGTTACTGCTGCTGCTACTTCTACTCTGTGTTGGTGGATCTCGGCTCCGGCCCGCGGA